>CM062804.1:409767884-409993224 GCA_031772625.1 Pinus tabuliformis | reverse complement strand
GGGTGTCACAGGGTCAACAAGATAGTTTCTTGCTACGTTGGCATAGGACCCTAGCATCACAGTACTTAGCGGTTCAGCTACCCATAAGGGTGAGATTGTCTCTACAGGAGAGGGTCATCCAGATTTTCCACCGGGTTTCTGTGATTCACTGATGGTGTGGGAGACTTCATCAGAATGGTAGGATGGCCAGCAAGAGGATTTCAGGAGGAGATCGTGCAAGAGAGGCTTCATTGGCATCGAGATTGAGTTGTATCTTCCGGGGCCCACAATCAGAGTGCATGGGGTGGACTATTCAGTAGGGCAGCTTCATGAGGATTTGGACAGAGTTTTATATCGTCATGATGCTCTACTTATTGGCAGTAGACAGAGGGGTTCTGACGCCCCTATCTGGCAGGATAGTGAGTGGAGCAAAGGGTGCTTTACGTTGATCAGGTTGTCTTGGGATCCTAGTATCGAGGGACTCCTTCATTATAGGATAGTAGAGAGATCAAGGACAATCCAATGGCATATTTGGGACCTTGGTGAAGTTTGGAGAGACAGTGGGGATCCACAGTCAGAGAGGGTGCTTGTTCAGGCACTGCTTGAGGACAAGCAATTTTTGGTGCATTGGAGGAGCTTGCCAGATGAGGATGCTACTTGGGAAGGCGAGCATGTACTTGAGCATCCAACATTGAAGTTGCTTGGGGAACACACAACATTTGGGAGGCGAGGACTGTAATGTCCCTTCCTAAACTATTTTGGAACAGGATTAATTTCTACATTTTGGAGCCAATTTTGGAGGTGATGGGGCCCATTTCATTTTTATTAGAAGACTTAGGATTTATAAGTAAGTTACTTTGGTATTTTGTTAGTAGCATCTGGGGCCACCCACACAAGGAAATATGCACTCCCTAAGCCAATGGTTCGAAATGCATGAGAGGGGAAATCGAAGGTTTAGTGAGGGGCCCACGAAGGAGGGAAAAAGGCTCCACGAAATCTATAAAAAGGAGGCAACACTCTTCATTTGACATCTTTTTGGCTTATTGATTTCTCTTTGGTTTCTCACGCTGTTTAGCCAAGTCACTTGTTGTTCAACAAGAGTTCTTCAAGCAAAGAGCTCACCCTTTCTTCTGAGAACTTCGAGTGCCACCCTAGGAAAGTTTTTCTTCATTCTTCTGGAGAGGATTTCATTGTGGTTTCCATCAGTTGCATTCATCTCCAAGTGGTACGTATTACTGGAAGACGTAGTGAAGAGGAGGGTGAGTTTGCTTGTGATGTCTTACAGTGGAATTTGGTTTAGAGATTTTCCGGAGAGGAGGCATAGGAGGGTTGTTGTCATTTTGGAGAGTTTAGGAGCTGGAGGAGAGTGCTTCTTGGCAGTGTGACTTTCACACTTCCTGGGCCAGCGTAGAGGCAACATTTGGTGCACACGTGGGAGGTAAAACATCAGTCTTTAAGGATAAAATTTTTCGGGGGAGCTAAGGGAAGCATTTGAGGAGGAGATTGCTATATTTTGGAGATTGGGAGGAGGGTTTTTCTTGTATTCCTTGCAAACCGTATTCTTGAGCAGTTTGGAGGGCATAGGGCATATTGGAGGCCAAATTTTGGAGGTTGGATTCAGACCAAACACTTTCTGGGTTTTTGTGGGTTTTAATCAAGGTGATTGGGGCTAATTTTGTAGTGTTTTCTGAGTAGTGGAAGTGGATTTTCTTGCATTTTCTTTCCAGCCAACACTGTAGTTTTCTGGGCAGCGCAGAGCATTAGAGGAGCATTCATTTTCGAGTGCTTGATATCATTGTATCATCACCTGGGCTTTGTCATGCTTGCCATTGAGGCAAGCCCAGGTGCATTCCTCCATACTATTGTAGTCTCCCCATTGATTAATAAAATGGCTCAGCGAGTTCTACTTTTGGAGTTTTTATGACCATTTACTGATTGTTGAAAATTTTTGTTTATAAAATCGTTTTTTCTTTGCATATCACTGTTTATTTAAGTTTGGAACATTACATTTTACCATGTTCATGCACAACATCTTGTACATAATCACGTTTTGCTTCCGCAATTTCTTCAACTATATTGTTTAGGATAATTGTAGTCTCCATGTGTTGTATACCTTTTTCTACATCGGCAAACTCTTCCATAGCTTCTCTTGTTACCTCTACAATATCAAAATCTCTTGCTTCTCCCATTACATTCGGAAATTCATTAACAACTATAATGTTTTGCGACTCAACTTGATGTTGATCAATGTTGCTCCCTCTTTCACTATATGTCATTTCCAGAATATTCCAAGCTTCTTGGGATGTGGTTGATGCTATAATATTAGGAAGAATACTTTCATCCAAACCTTGTTGATTGGGAAACATTGTTGTTGCATCATACTACTTGTTCACAAAGATTTTATCCTTTTGATCTTGTGTCATAGCTTCACAGACTACCTAACTCAAGGGTTCCTCGAACCCATTTGAAATAATGTTCCATAAATTATATATTTGTAATCTAGTTCTCATTTTAATAAGCCCAAAATTCATAATTTTTACCAATGAAAATAGGTGATAGAAAATAAGAACATTGATCAAATCCATACTAATAAGTTTTGGCAGATAAAATCCACTAAGAAAAATCATATTGATCTTTCTCAAGAAACTCAAATACCTTTCAAAACCTTTTTTTAATCCTCGACTACTATTTTTCATTATTATTTTTAGATAATAATTAAAAAATACTAGAAAAAATCCCCGAGTCAAAAACAATTTCTTGAAATTTCACTTTTTCTTGTTTATCCTTTCTTGAACGTATTCTAAAAGGTTCTAAAATTTTAACTCACAGAATAATAATTCCATAACCTCAATACATAGCAAGTATTTGCATGACTAAGCATACGCAAAATTTTAATGACTAATTAAATCCAAAAGAAATCCTTTACATCCCTAATGCACCATTAACTCTTTACGTTAGCTACTTTGAAAAATGGGCAGACCTCTTGCGGAGTTGCCAAACTCTACCATATATTACCAGTAAGTATATATATATATATATATATATATATATATATATATGAGAGAGAGAGAGAAGATATATAGAGAGAGAGAGAGAGAGAGAGAGAGAGAGAGATATGTATAGATATATATTTCAAACAGAGATAGTTCTTACAGCGATGAATAATGGCTCATGGCAACAACTAGGGAAAATTCCTGTACCTACATACGACGACTGCTTTGTAGAGTAGTAGTGGTAGCTAGGAAACAATGGTTCTACTACAACAAATGCCATAGGGCTCACTCACCAAAAAAATGGTCAACCTTTTTATGTAGACCTCACACTTGGAAACTCAAATCTTTTATTTCACGATCTTCATGATCTGCGCTCCACTTTACGAAGAGTCTTAGGCTTGCTCTGAAATTTGTTTTCTCTTGGATATGCTCTCCATTCTGTGAAGAATGAAGAGTCTTATGTTGGTTTTGATACCATGAAAAGTTTTACAGGGAGGTAAAAATTGAATGAGGAAAAAGCCTTCATATACCCTTGGGGCATTACACACTCTTCTCATTATTAAATAGATTTTACAGAGACTAGGAATTTTCCAGAACCACCTAAAATTAACTTCTAAAGATATCTAGGATTTGCATGAATTTTCTAAAAATGTCTTGATTGACAGTATCTCAAATATTTTTCTAAAATGACTTGAACTCACAGCTAAGTGTCCACCTACTTCAATTAACAAGAGAGATTATTCTTTAACATTTTGGAAATAGGCTAATAGATAGTCATCAACACCCATAGGATCATCTTTTAAGCTATTAATATTATTCCAAATGACACAAACTCACAATGATGTAAATTCAAATTTGAATCAAAACATGGACAATATTGCAATACCTTGTACTTTTCTCAATTAATACTTACAAAGAGTTTGCAGCTATTATAGGCTCCAAAAGAGTGGACTTCAGGGATTCTTAAGATTTGCTAAGCCATGAAGGTGAGGATAGGGATTATCTTTCAATCACATGGTTATAGCCTAAGTTATTTCGTTTGCCCAATTTAATACTTGAAGTTTAAATTTTGGTGAATTTCATAGCCAGCCAGTTAAATATACAATTTTGACACTTCACACTTGTGTCCCATTGTGTGCTTTCTATGAAAATTGATTACCCGATTCCTACTACAACAAGCTGATAATATTTCACCTACTTATTAAATTACTTGAAAAAGTTACTTGCAGTTTTCTACGGCAAATATTGAAATACATACAATGCAGCCTACACAAAATAAAATACTGCGGAAACTAAATACTGCGCTGGAGAGAAATAAACACACACATCAACACAATTTTTTGGACAATGTCCCCGGAAAAACCCAATGTGGGAAAACCAACGCAACAGTTGAGGGTTTTGATTATTATGCAGTAGTAAATCTGAGTACAAATTGTTGGATGCCAAATTGTCTATCCAATACAGAGAAATGCTAACAAAGAGTTAGTGAGAAAAATCTCACATTGATTCGGGAGATTCGACACTGATTAGGGGCTGGTTGGCTGACCCCACGCTGCCTCTACGTAGCTTCTCCATCAATCCTATGCAGATCCATGTCAATCTTGCTAGGCTCTGCGTCACCTCCTCTGTTGATCTCTTGTTGTCTGGAAATTTGACCTTCTGGCCCTCCAATCTCACACCCCTACTTCTGGCATTGGATCTCGACTCTCCCAATTCAATTTCGAACTCCCTTTTAAGCTCTACGCTACCTCTGCGTGGCACTGCATTGCCTCACTGAATTGCTCTATTTCCTCTCTGCTTTGCACTCTCCAAATCTGGAAAAATCTCCTCCAGACTACTATCCCTGCCCCTCACTACAAGAAGATCACTCGATCTCACTTTGGCAACTCAAAACTGCTACTCTTGAGAAATTCGATCTCTAATCTCTCATTCGATGTGTTCTCCAAGTGCCCATCAAGCTCCTTCTTATAATCTCTTGTTGGATCTCCAATGACCAAGATTAAATCATGATCAAAGTCTAAGATTAACTGGGATTTAATCCTCGTCTTCTTCTAGAAGATTCACACCATATTTAACTAATACTCTTTAATTAACCAAATTTCCTAAGTTTAGACTTAGGGACCCATTTAAAAAAGTTAATTATTTTAATTATATCACCTCTAGGTGGAATTTTCCCAAACGATTTCTGGGTATTGGAGAATGCATGTGTCTTAACCTCTCTGCAAATTCTTGTGCCTAGAGCACATTCGATGCTACAGAAATCAACACTCCCTCTTAGCGAGGAATGTGCTCTAGTGTTGCAACCTACTAAAGCATCACTCTGTCCTTGCACCATCTCCTGTTGCGCTGCTGATGTCTAGCTCTACTGCCCACCAACTACTACGCAACTCTGATATGAGCTGCATCTGTGCTGCTGCTGAACTGTTGTCAACTACTACATTTTCATTGCAACCCTCTCTCCATATGTTGGTGCTGCAACTGCAACATCTGCAACGGAAAAGCATCCAAAATATTGAACCAACTGTGTTCAGTATGATGCATCCGTTGTTCGAGTTCTGACTGCTACTAGTCTCTGCACTGTCACTAAAGCCTCTGCGTTGCTTTTGACTCTGCTTTGTTCCAACTACATCGCTGCCAACTCTGCACTACGTTGCTCAGTCTCTAACCTACTACTAGCTACTGCATCTATCACTCTAGCACCTGATTGCACCAACTACCACTGGTCCATCCTACTGCGGCATGTCTTGTGCTCCTGTAGCAAGGTAATGATTCATGAGGTGGACCTCCTTAAGAATCCTTCCCAACCTATAGCTCTCTGGGGCTACAGCTCTAGATCGCCCCACCTCACCCATGGAGGCATCTCGACAAGCATGGCAAACATTTCTTCCTCCAGTCTGGAGGACATCTTGTTAATTTCTGAAGATGCAACTTGCTGATCCTGCGTCTCCTCCTTGTCCTTCTTTCTGAGAGGAAACTGAGTGCTATAGTGGCCCAACTCGCCACACCTGAAGCACTTGATCTTCGAAATATCCTTCTTTCTTTTGCACTGCCCCTTTGATGCAAGGGCCACATCCTCCTCTTCCTTCACTGCTTTTTCCCACTACTACTACTACCACTAATGGTGGCCTTCACTAGATCACACCTCATTTCCTCTTGCTGCAGATCAACCCACACACGTTCCCAATTTGGCAATTTTTCTCTACCTAGGATGCTCTAGACGAAAACTTGCCAATCTTATTCAATGCCAATCGTACAAACTCTGAGCGCTGGGCACTGACCCTATTGAAGCTAGTTGATCTACAAGCTCCCCTTTCTGCATCCTCGTGCATCTCAACTTCTCCTCTAAGTACATCTTTTGTTGCTTGGAAGATCCTTCGTACAACGTAGCTAATTCTTCCCACATATGTCGGGTAGTGTCCTTGCTAGCTATAAGGGATACCACATGATATCAAACTCTGGCGAGAATGATCCTCTTATCTCTCACCATCTCAGCCTGTACTTCTTGAGCGGATCTGCATCTCCGGGTACAACTACCACGCTATCGACATAAGTTTTGAGATCATGCTCATCTAGAAGGTAAGAAATCCTTGCCTTCCAGATCACATAGTTGGAGGTTTTGTCCAACTGATCTTGATCTCTCAACCCAACTGATGCCATCTCTCCTAAAAAACTAAAATTTATTCCTCTTCTCCTCTGTGCAACTGCTGCCTAGCTATTTGCACTCCCTTCTGGAGTGAGAAATACCACACACAACTACTGTTTCTCTGCTAAGAAAATTCAAACTTCTTGGCTAGAAGTCCTCTGAGGAATAAATTCCATCAGCATGTGTTATTCTTTTCTTCTGACGTTATTCTACTAGCAACTACTGCAAAATAACTGTGTCCTAGCTGAAGATATTCTTTGCAATGAAAATACGTTGCTCCCTTCTGCCTCTGGAAAGCTTCGATCTGGAAATCGAATTTCTTTGTCGACTCACTCAGAGAAATTGATATCTCCTCAAAACTTTGACCTCCTTGGCCTAAGGATTGTGATGCCTCTAGGGTTTCGAATTGTTACCTCTGCAGTGATTTCGAACTCCCTCTTCCTTTCTGCAATTGAGCTCTTCTGCTCACGATCTGTGCTTCAATACCATGTGAAAAATTGGCTACCCGATTCCTACTACAACAAGCTGACAATATTTCACTTGTTAACTTACTTGAACAAGTTACTTGTAGTTTTCTACGGAAAATACTGAAATACATACACTGCAACCTACAAAAAATAAAATAGTATGGAAACTAAACACTGCATTGGAGAGAAAAAAACATACACATCAACACAGTTGTTTTTGGACAATGTCCTTGGAGAAACCCAATGTGGAAAAACTGGTGCGGCAACTGAGGGTTTTAATTATTATGCAATGGGAAATATGAGTACAAATCATTGGATGCCCAAAACTAGCTATATGATACAGAGAGATGTTGGCAAAGAGTTAGTGACAAAAATCTCACACTAATTCAGGAGATCTGACACTGACCAAGGGTTGGATGGTTGGCCTCATGTTGCCTCTGTGCAGCTTCTGCATCAATCCTACACAGATCTACGTCAATCTGGCTAGGCTCTGCATCACCTCCTCTATTGATCTCTTGTTGTCTGGAAATTCAACCTTCTGGCCCTCCAGTCTCACACCCCGACTTTTGGCACTAGATCTTGACTCTCCCAGCTGGATTTCGAACTCCCTCTAAAGCTCTGCGATGCCTCTACATGGCACTATGCTGCCTCACTAAACTTCTCTATGCCCTCTCTACTTGCACTCTCCAGATCTGGAAAGCTTTCCTTCAGACTACCATCCTTGCCCCTCACTGCAAGAAGATCACTCAATCTCACTTTGGCAACCCAACGCTGCTGCTCTTGAGAAATTCGATGTTTGATCTCTCATTTGATGTGTTCTCCAAGTGCCCATCAAGCTCCTTCTTATAATCTCTTGTTGGAGCTCCAACGACCAAAATTAAATCGTAATCAAAGGCTAAGATTAACTAGGAGTTGATCCTCGTCTTATTTAGAAGATTCACACCATATTTAATTAATACCCTTTAATTAACCAGATTTCCTAAGTTTAGACTTAGGGAACCATTTTAAAAAGTTAATTATTTTAATTAAATCACCTCTAGGTGGAATTTTCCCAAACGATTTCTTGGTATTGGAGAATGCATGTGTCTTAGCCTCTCTGCAAAATCTCGAGGCTAGAGAACATTTGATGCTACAGAAATCAACACTTCCTCCTTTTTCCATTTCATCGATCTTGTTCGCTCACATGAACGTATAAATTGTCATATCCCACGGGACTTAGGGACTCCAACAAATAACAATTAGATACTTTAAGCTCATTTTGGGATAGTCATGGAATTTGATTCAACGTTACTTAGGCAAACATTATGGCCATTAGCATCTCAAAGAATAGGACAAGGCATAAATGTTTTGGTGTCCTACACTTACCTTGGAGTTGTACTCTTTGGCCCATCCTTCATGACATTAGGATTAGAATCGAGAATGATTAGAGGTTACATGACATTAATAACCTTGGAGAGACAATGTTTCTAGCTTCAACGTTAAGATATGTCGACTAAGATTCACCTCTTTCACACTCTAGTGATGCCTTCCCTCCTTTACAACTATGAGGTTTGCATCCCATTCCTAGGTTAGAGAGACATAAAGAGTGTACTCATTAGTATATTTTATAAGCATATAAATGCAAAGAAAATAGTTCTACATTCTAGCATCTAGGTTGACATTTTTTTCGGCCCACTACTCATATCCATGCTTTTCCATGTTCTCACCATGATAAAAATGATTTGATTTGTGGTGAACTTCCACTCAAGTTGTAAATAATATATTGATTAAATCATGGATTTGATGCATGGCGGACTTTCACTTAATTTGTAATAGGTATCATGGATTTGAAGCATGGTATTCTTTTTTATCCTTAATCAAACTTGTTAGAAAAGGGGTTGTAAATAGTTGGTATGTTAGAGCATCCTCCATCATTTAAACATGGATAAATTGGAAATCTTCTCCCTTAGATTTGTTCATAAATGGAGGTTAACTCACAAGGGGATATTATATAGGATTCAAAGCTAATATCTATAAAACCCACTTTAATGCCACATGAATTGAGCTAGGATGGCCTTTAAATCCTAAAATTCATCATTACTTTCACAACTACATGGATCTCAATGACAACCTCCTATGCACTCCTATATATATAGTAGACTACAACCACCTTGTAACTTAAGAGTTCCTCTAGCCTAACTTCATATTTTTCTCAAAATGGCTATGTCTAAAGACTTTCTAATCCTTAATTAACACTATTGGAAAAGGTTTTGTAAATAGTTTGTATGTTAGAGTCTCCTCCAACATTCAAACATGGATGTCAGAAAGATTATCCCCTAGAGTTGTTCATTGATGAGAGACAATTCAAAAGGGGATCTTATATAGGTTCCAAACATAAGACTGTAAAACCTATTTGATTTCCAATTGAGCTAAGAGAGCTTGTATCTCTTAAACTTCATCACTACTTCGACAACTACATGCATTTGAAGGACAACCTCATTTTCACTCCTATATATACTAGGCTACAATTACCTTGTAGCTTAAGAGTTCCTCTAGCCTAATTTTATGTTTTTCTCCCATTTGCTATGAATAAAGGCACATCATCACCTCCAAAGGTAGTATTTCACTCATAGATTGTGTATGTAGGAACCTAAACAAAGGACAAGATCATCTTTATATGCCTTATTTATTATGAAATTTGCGGTTATGTTCATTACTTGTTCATGAACTTATAGTACAGGATTATCATAGTATGAGGAAATTCTATCAAAAATGATTCACCCTAAAACCTATAACCAAAATTAAATTGACCCACTTCAAATATTAGAACTAGAAAATTCCAATTCACCAAAAAATACATAAAATATTTAATATATCTATATATAAACTCAAACCATTAAACTCTAAATATGTAAATTGCTCTCGTATATATAATATTGTAAACATGAATATAGAAAAATGAGATATAGCACATTATGAGAACATAGACATCTCTTTGATGTCTAATTGCACTCTACAACCTAGTATGGAGGAGATGTTGTAGTCTCCTTAAAATGAAACATTAGATAAACAAATAATAATTATAATAAAATGTGATGTGGACTCAATTACAAAGTAATAAAAATAATAATTCATTCAATTCAATTTGTTATATTGTAAATTTGTTTTTATTAGTAAAATTAAAAAAAAATCATAACATACATATCATATTAAAATAAATTTAAATGATTATGATTTATATTCATAACTATTATATTTCAGAACTTGATATTGAAATTTTCTTGAAAACAATTGTTATTGATATCAAAAGTTATCCAAATAAAAGAGTAAATTACATAGTCAAATAACATATTTCAAGACCTTTCTGAATTTATGTGTCATGCCTCTTAACTTATTATAATTGAGGAGAAACTAATTTTCGAAGATATTCATTTATATATATTTAATATCCTACCTTTGCTCAAGTCGGCCCAGCTAGTGGACAAGTCGACTTGACTTTGAACCCAAAGAACACTACAAATAGGCATTATGTGGAGGAGCCTAGGTACTCATTCGCTCAAGCAATTTGATTATATTTTTAGGTCTATTAAGTAATAGGTTTGAGGTTCATACCTCATGAACCAAGTAAAGTAAAGTTGAGTTGGACGCCGATTTGGAAGGGTTTTGGGTGTAATTCTTCAAAAGGGTTCCTGTTTTATGAGGCCTGTTAAGGCTAAGTTCTGTTGTTAAGGAGGCTAAGTTTAGAGTCTGTTGAAGAGACCTGGTTCTGGTGTGAAGGAGGATGATTTGAGGGGTTGTATGACCTATTCTTGTTTGAGTCTGAGGTTTTATTATTATTTGAGGTTGAGTTGTAGTCCTAGTTAAAGGCCAAATTATAAGACTTGTTATGGTTGGAGACCGGGTGTTGGAAAAATTATAGTCTGAGTTGGGTACAAGTTTCCAGGAGGGAAACCCTTCTTTTGAACAAGTTCTAAGCTAAAAAATTGTCTGTTGAATAGTAAAACCACTGTAATTTGGTGCTTACTGAGGATTGGTGTCCTCATCTTCTTGATAGGTTGAAGCCTGTTAATTTTTTAAGTTGATGCTTGTAGAGGATTTGGTTTCCTCACAATTGTTTGTAATAAATTGAAAATTGTTTGAAAAACATTTCTTCTTCAAGTTTGGATTTTCACTTTAATTCTTGTATTCAAGCATTGTGTTGATGATTAATTATGTGATGATATTTTATTTTTAAGATTAATAAAGTGAAAAAGTTTAAAACTAAGTGATATTGATTCAACTCACTCTCAATATCATTGTGTATTTTCACTAACTGGTATCAAATCAGGTTTCTTCAAGAACAATCCAACATCTACAAGAATATTTTACAGGGGCCATGGCTAGTCAAGAAGCATCAATCAAAATTCATTTCTTTGATGGAACATTTTTTGTTTTGTTTTGGAAGATAAGAATGAAAACCCACTCAATGTCTCTTGGTGTTGAATTTTGGCAACCTATTATAGATGGATATAAGGTTCCATCTTCTCGTTCAACTAATCAAGATGGGAGAAAGGCTTTGTATCTAATGCAAAAGCTATGAACTCCATTTTAAGTGGATTTTCAAAATGAAAATTTGTTAAATTTATGTAATGTGAATCAACTAAAGATATGTGGGACAAGATTGTAAGCAACTATGAAGGAGATGACAAAGAAAAGAAGGACAATCTTCAGACTTTCCATAGATAGCATGAAAGCCAGAAAATGAATGATGAAGAAAATGATGCTACTTATTTTCTTCAAGTGGATGAAGTGGTTAATTCTCTAAAAGGACTTGGTGAAAAAGTTAAAGAAACAACAATTGTTCAAATTTTTTTGTGGTCTCTTCCTCTACATTTTGATGTCAAAGTATCTATGATAAAACAATTAAAGGATTTGGAGAATCTAAAAATGGACAAGCTTCACGGAATTCTCACTGCATATGAAATGAGGACGAGAAATTCATCACATAAGGAAGCAACATTTAAAGCATCTAATAAGTCAAGAAAATGCAAGTCTAGTCACTGCTCCAGTGATGAATCCAATACAGAAATGGCTTAGCTAGTTAGAAAACTAAAAAAAAGGATCCAAATCCAAAGGTAATCTACCTCTCATTTATTTCAATTTTGGTAAGATAGGACATTTTTTTGCTATTTTTCTTTCAAGAAAGATAATGATGATGAGGAAGAACCCATAAAAAGGGTCTTCAAAGAAAATCTTCAAAAAAGAACATTCTCTACTCCAAAGCAGATAATGATTTCTCTGAAGAAGAAGAATATGATTCTAATGATGATAGAACCAGAGATCCTATTTTTAGCTACAAATGAAGAATACAAAATAGACAAATTAGAAGAGAAAAAAAAATAGAAGAAGAAGGTGTTGAAGGCATAGTGGATCTTGAAGCAGAACTCATCAATGCATTAGAAAATATTGATAACCTCAGGAAGAAGAAGAAAATATATCCAAGGAAATCATCTTCATCAAGGCTGAAAAAGAGGAAGAAAAAAGAGTGGAAGAAGTGTTGAATAGTCTGCTAAATGAAAGGGAAGAAAATTGTGAGAAACTTGAAGCAAAAATTGTCTTATTAAGGAAAGAGTTAACTAAGGTCAACAACATGAAAAACTCTCAAACCCTAGATTCGATTCTCAGTATTCAAATTCCACCATATGACAAGACTAGTCTTGGTTATATGGGTGAGAATTCATACAAATATGATGCAAATCGCAAGTCACCAAGAAAGGAAGTTGAATAAAACCCTCAAAGTTCCAATCTTGGTAAGAGCAAGGACAAAAGTAAGGAGTAGTATGGAAACACTACTACACTAAAATGTTATGTTGATTCTCTCAAGAAGTCCATTCACAATGCAGGTAGGAATATGATAAGGGACAAGAAACAAAAATATTCTCCAAAGTATATTAGCTCCAGAAGAACTGTTCCATTAAAGCAATCATACATAGCCAGGCATAAAAATATTTTTCTTGGTCATTGTATTTTATGAAAAAAATTGGACATCGAGCAAGAGAGTGTAAATATTATAATATTTATAAAATAGGTTCTCATCAAACCTCTAGGAATAAGCTTGTAGACAGAAACATCAAAGATACTTATGGTTTTAATAATAGAAATAATAATTCCTTTTCTCCATTATTTAAGTATACTATAGAGTGTTATAGACACAACAATTTTGTACATATAGCATGAGGTTGTCCTACAAAATCAAGAAAAGGGTTTCGGAATAAAAACCAAGAAGAACCACCAATAGAAAAATGTGATCTAGTTATGTAATTCTTGAAACAATCAAATTTAGTGGTATGTTGATAGAAAGTGCTCTAGACACGTGACCAAAGATCAAAATAAATTTATTACTCGAAAAGAAGAAAAGGTAGGAAATATGAGTTTTGGAGACAATAGATTTGCAAAAATCAATGGAAGAGGTATTGTAAGCCTTGAAAAGGATAGGACAAAAGTGCAAAACGTTTTGTACATTGAAGGACTATCTTTTAAGTGTCAGCGAAATGTGCGATCAGATTATGATCTCACTTTTGATGCTAAATATTGTGAAATAAGCAAGACTAATTCATAAACATTAGTGGGAAGAGTGATAAGTACTCCAGGAAATGTATATATTCTTGATGAAACTCAATGAGAAAAATGCTACATTGGACAAACATATGAGATTTGGTTATGGCATAAAAGGCTAGGACACTCGAGCTTTGATAGTGTGGTAAAAATCAATAGAACACAACTAGTGAGAGATATGCCCAAAATATCGAAACCAACAAGTGCCATCTATGAATCTTGACAACATAGGAAATAGATACAAGTGAGCGTGAAGTCAAGGGAGTGTTCAACATCAATACCACTAGATATTTTTCACACAAATCTCCACGAACCAATAAGAACACCAACCCTGCAAGGTGAAAGGTAAATTATGTTGTTTATTGATGATTATACTAGAATGGTTTGGGTTTCATTTCTTAAAGAAAAATTAAAAACACTAGATACTTTCAAATCATTCAAAGCCTTAATGAATATGAAAGTAATCTAAGAATCAAATGTTTAAGATCATATATAGGAGGTGAATTTACCTCATATGATTTTAATGAATTATGTGAGAAATATGGAATCAAGACACAACTTTTAGTTGCAAGAGCTCCACAATAGAAACGAGTCGTAGAAAGAAAGAACAAATCAGTGCAAGAAACATCAAGAACAATGTTGTTATAGGCTAAATTAACAGATAAATTTGGAGAGAATCATTTTCTACATCAGTTTACATCATGAAAAGGGCACAACTCTAAGTTAACATCGATAAGACACCATATGAGTTATGGAAAGGCAGTCCAATTTCAGTTAAGTATTTCTAAAATTTTGGAAGAAAGTGTTATGTGAAGATAAGTGATGATAATTTGGGAAAATTTGATTCTAGAGTGGATGAGGGAATCTTCCTTGGATACTCAACAAGAAGCAAAGCTTAAAAATGATACAATAAAGGGTTATACAAAGTTGTGTAATGCATCGATGTAAGAATAGATGAAGCTTGGATAGAGAAAGACGCAGGAAACACAAGTGAGAATTTAGAAGATACCATCTACGTGGACCAAGAAGAGATTATTACAAAGGAAGAGAAGGACAAAGAAGAATAATCTTTATCCAATACAAATTTTAAATCTGTGCAAAAACATCACCCAGAGAACCAAATTATTGGAGATGTTGATGCAGGTAAACAAACCCAAAGGACAATGACCAATACTCCAGGAAAAGCCAATTTTTCCTTGCTATCCAAAATAGAGCCAAGGGTCTTTGCACAATCTAGTAAGGTGGGTGAATGCTATGGAAGAAGAATGAATCAAACTCTTAGAAAAATGGAACCTGGGAACTTGTTCCATGATCGAAATATAAAAATGTGATTGGGACTATGTGGGTATTCAAAAATAAGATGAATGAAGAAGGACAAATTATCAGAAATATGGCGAGAATTTTTTGTAAGGGATATGCAAAAATTGAAGGAAATGACTTTGAGGAAAGTTTTGCTCCAACTTCCATATTAGAAGGAATAAGAATTTTTTGCATGTTCAAAAGAATTCAAAGTTTATTAGATGGATGTTAAATCAATCTTTGTAATTGGATATTTAAAGGAAGAAGTATACATCGAACAACCAGAAGGTTTTGAATTTTCCGAGAATAAAGATTATGTGTGCAAATTGAAGAAAGCTCTTTATGGGTTAAAACAAGCTCCAAGAGCTTGGTATGCCAGGCTAGACCACTATCTTCTACAACAAGGCTTCAAAAGAGGGGTTGTTGACAATAATATTTACATCAATATGTAAAGGGGCAATTTAATAATTACACTTGTATACGTATATGATCTCATTTTTTGGAAGCAATAACGATGATATGAGTCATGGATTTACTCAGGAAATTTCAAATTAACTCGAAATGTCAATTATTGGAGAATTATCCTTCTTCCTTGGACTACATGTTTCTCAAAGCGACGAAGGAATATACATTGACCAAACCAAATACCTTAATGAGATGCTCAAGCGGTTTTGAATGGAAGAATGTGCACTAGTCAGTGTCCCTATGATTACTTGATGAAAGTTGAGTAAGGATGATGAATCTCCTGATGTCAATTCAACACTTTACATGTTTATGATTGTGATTCTACTATACTTGACAGCGTCGAGACTAGACATTATTCAATAAATAGGAATGATTGCATGATTTCAATCAGCACCAAAGGAATCACATATGCAAGAAATCAAGAGGATATTTCGATACTTAAATGTCACACTTGATTTTTGGATTTGGTATTCACATTAACAACATACACAAAAGCTAAATGTCAGTGTGTGTAGCATCAGATGGTGTTCTAGTCTCGAGACTTTGTGGAGAGGCTAAAACACATGAGTTCTCCAAAAACCAGAAATTGTTTCTGGAAATTCCACCTAGAGATGGCTCAATTTAATTACTTGATAATAATTAAAATTTCCTTAGTCTAACTTAGCAAAAATGGTTAATTAATCGTAATTAATTGAGAAAGGTGAGAATTCTCTAGAAACTCACATGGATCGACTTAGATATGATCTCGACCATCAATTAAGTTTTAATCATGGTTGTTGGAGACCCAATTGGAGATTATAAGAAGAGGTCGATGGTAGATGGAGAATACACAAGTGCATATACTCAGTTGCCAAGGCAGGTCGAATTCCCAATATGAGGAGTGAGTCAGTAGTGGAGGTTGAGTTAGTCCTTGAGTAGCAGGTGGCAACAGAGGTCAGCAGTATCCAGAGGAAAATTTTCCAAGTATAGAGAGTCAGATTGAGGGAGTGTGAGTATGCCCAGAGGGTCTACGCAAGGATTGTGTAGGCTGCAACAACAGTGTAGTTTGATCTAGATGGAGGGGCAGTCGATTCAGTAGCTCGAAGTCATGATTTTTATCAGAAGGGCTAGTGAATGAGTAGCTCGAAGTCATGATTTTTATCAGAAGGGCCAATGAATCAGTTCTAGAGCTAGAGAGAAGCAAATTTGCAAATTTTAGAAGTTTCCAGAGGCAATAGCAACAAGGTCTACGCAAGCACTACGCAGAGGCTGACGCAGAGGGAACTTCAAATTGTTGAGGGGCCAGTTTCTGGAGCTGAAATTAGATGTAGGGTGAGGCAATATCCTCACAATAATTTTGTTAGTGATTTTCTCAGATTGGATTGCCAATTTGGTATCCAAATTATTGTACTCAAATTTTCTGCCGCAAATAATAATATGAACCCTCATCTGCTACTACCTATTTCCCCACAATGGTTTTTTTCGGGGACTTTTGTCCAAAAATAACATGTCATTTTTATGTGTGTGTGCTAACATTTCTCAGTGTCCAACACTTTTATTTTCCATAATATTTTATTTGCGAAGATTTCAGTGTGATTAATTCATTGTTGCCATAGCAATAAACTACATAATTAATTTTACATTTAGAATAATTAATTCCAAACGATGCAATAGTTGAAATTTTCGCATGGTATCAGAGTTGATTTGATCGAACAGGAAGCTCAGAAGAAGAAGGGAGAAATCGTCCAAATTCAGAGGGATTATAGCAGTTCAACTTGCAGATTTGCGCAGAAGTTGGCCAGGGAGTTCGAACTGTTGGGTAGAGGGTTCAATTTTTCTAGTACAGGTGGCAGGAAAATTTCGCAGAGCCCAGTAGCAGTTATAGCAGGAAGTAGTGAAGCCGAGAATTTATTCCGGTGAAGCAGATAAATATTTTCGCTAAGCAGTTTTTTGTGTTTGGGTACAAAGGGTTTTGCAGCAGTTTGCTAAAGAAAAATCAGTGTCAGGTGGAAGAGGAATAGCACAAAATTTGTCTTCAGTAAATTCTTCAATAAAGCCATGGACAAAGTTCATATTTAGGAGGCTTTAGAATTGTCTTCCAGGTTGGAGGCCAAATTTGCTTGCTTATCAGGCTCAACCTCACAGGGTGTCTAGTATATAGACAGTGGATCGTCAACTCACATGAAAAGGGTTAGAGAATATTTCTCTAGCTACAGTGAGGAGCAGATGGACTTCTAGATTACGATGGGAAACATAACGAAGTGTACTCCCATGGGGAGGGGCACTGTTGATTTTCAGAGGGAGTCATGAGCAAGTACCAACACTACATATGTATTACATGTGCCAGGATTGGGTATGCACTTGATTTCAGTATCCCACCTACATGATAAGGGATATGATGTCCACTTCATAGGGAAGAAGGTGTTTGTCAAACACCTGAGCTGGAAGAGGTTGAGATAGATTGGAGTTTGAAGCAATAGGTTGTATAGGTTGCATTGCAATTCTCCAATGGCTAAAATAAGCAGCGACAATAACAGTTGGAAGGAATTGAATGAGCTATGTCATAGGAGAATGGGACATTTATGTGAAAATTTGGAATACCCAAATTATTATTGCAACAACTGATTAATTATCTTCTTTTTGTTGAATTAATGAACAAATTAATTACTACATCCTACAACAAATACTAAAACTAATATATTGTAGCCTTCACCAATTAAATTAACTGCAGAAACAAGAAACTAAACAAGAACGAAATACACAACACATGACACTGTTATTTTTGGATGAATGTCCCCGGAAAAACCCAATGCGGGAAAATTAGTGCAATAGCTAAGGGTTTGTATTATTAAGCAGTAGTTTTCTGAATAATCTTTGGATGCCTTGTTGGTTATCCAATACAGAGAATATGATTGGTAGAATATTAGTGAGAAATATCTCACACTATCACCCACGATCTGACTTTGATCCAGGCCCTGGATGGCTGGCCACACACTGGCTGTACGTAGCTACTGCGCCAGCCTACGCAGTTCTGCGTCAACATCTCTAGGGATTTGCATCACCTCTTCCTGGATCTCCTACTATTTGGAGCTTTGTTCCTCTATATCTCCAGTCTCACACCCCAGATTCTGGCTTAGGAACTCGACTTCCCAACTGAATTTCAGACCCTCTGTGAAGCACTACGTTGTCTCTACCTCCTCCATGATGTATTCCAAGATCAAGAAATCTCCCTCTGGAATTATCTCTGCCCCTCACTGCAAAAAATATACTCAATCGATTCTCTAGCAAATTTTGCTACCCTCTCTGTAAAATTCGATCTCTTGATCTCTTTCTGACGTGTCTTCCAAATGCCCATTGAAGTCCTTTTTATAATCCTCTAGTTGAGTAATCAACGGCCTAAATATGATTCTAATCATTGGCTCTGATCATTTGGACTCCATCTTCGTCTTCTTCTAGAAGTTTCACCCTCAATTTGATTAATACCCTTCAATTATTTTAATTTCCTAAGTTTAGACTTATGCACCCATTAAAAATAATTAATTATTTTAATAAGACTATTTCTAGATGGAATTTTCTAAAACGATTTTTGAGTATTGTGGAATACATGTCCTAGCCTCCTTGCGAATTTTGAGGCTTAGAGCACATTCGATGCTACTAGAAATCAACACTCCCTCTTAGCAAGGAATTTCACTCTAGTAATGTAACTTGTTGAAGCATCAACCTTCTTTGAAACATCTCCCTCTGCGTTGTTGATGTCTGACATCGCTGCCCACCAACTACCGCACAAATGTTGCATCTGTACTGTTGTTGAACCTGCCACTGCCAACATTGCATCTATACTGCAACCCTCATAAGTTCCGCATCTATGCTGCGACTGGCACTGGCACTGCCAACACTGCATCTGCACTGCAACCTTCTCCAACTGTTGTTGCTACTACATCAACAACAGAAAAGCATCCAAAATTATTAAACAGGTGATCAACATGATGCATCTGTTGTTGGAGTTATGACTGTTGCTAGTCTTTGTGCTGACTCTCTAAAGCCTCTGTGTTGTTTCTGACTCTGCACTGTGCCAAATGCGCTGCTACCATTTTTGCTTAGTCTTTAGTGCTCCTAACCACTGCAATTGTCACTCCGACACTCCTCTGCACCAACTGACACTGGTCCATCTTGCTACTTCTGATCTGGGATCTCGTAGCAAGGTATTGATTCGAGAGGTGGACTCCTCAAGGATCCTGCCCATCTGTAGTTCTTTCGAACTATAGTACTATATCACCTGATCTCTCCCCTAGAGGTATCTGGGCAACCATTGCAAACTCCTCTTTCTCGATCTTTGTGGATGTAGCCTTCAGATCATGCTTCTCGTCTTTTTCCTTCTTCTTGGAAGGAAACTATGTAGCGTAGTGACCAAATTCACCACACTAGAAGCACTTGATCTTCGAAACATATTTCTTCTTCGTTCGTTGCTCTTGCTGACCCTTAGATGCAAGGGCTGCATTTTCTTCCTCCTCCTTGGGCTTCATCCCATTGTTGTTTCTGCTATCAAGTTTGTACTTGACTAAGTCTCTCCTCATCTCTTCCTGCTGAAGAGTGGCTCACATTCCTTCCCAATTCGGAAATCTCTCTCTGCCCAGGATACTCTGGACAAACACTTACCATTCTTTTGAGACTGAATTCAGAGCCAGCCTCACCATCTCGGTAGGCTGAGGTGTTGACCCCACAACAACCAAAGAGTCTCATATTTCCAGAAGCTTCATTAGGAACGGATCAATGTGTCCCCCCTTCTGCATCTGTGTGGATCTCATCTTTTGCTCCAAGTACATATTCCACTACTCGGAAGATCCTTCATATAGCGTAGCCAATGCTTCCCACATCTACTGAGTAGTATCGTTGCCGACAATGTGACACATTATGTGATGTCTCGCTCCGTCGAGGATCAATCGCTTGGCCTTTGCCATCTGACCCTTGTACTTCTTGAGCGGCTCTGGATCCATAGGTATAACTACCACATTGTCAACATAGGTTTTGAGATCGTGCTCATCTAGAAGGGATGAGATCCTTGCCTTCCATATCACATAGTTGGATGCACCCTCCAACCGATCTTGATCTCGCAACCCATTAGCTGCCACCTCTGCCAACAAAATGTTGAATTGCCTCCTCTCTCCTCTGCGCAGCACTAGGCTAGCCTACTCATTCCTTGCTGTAGTTTGTAGATCATATCCTCTCTAATTCTGCTCAACAATAGAGAAATCAAATTCCCTGGATAGGAATTCTTTGAGGAAGAAATTCCCTCAACAATGTCTCCTTCTTCCTTTTGACGCTTTTCTGCCCCAGCAATTGTTGTAGAAAACCGCGTCTCACCAGAAAACTGCTCTACGCTCATGCTTCTGCACTGCTCCATCTGACACTGGAAAACTTCGATATGGAAATCTTTCTCTCTGTTGACTCACTCAGAGAGATATTTTCCCATGAAATTTTTTCCCTCCTGGCCTGGACTGCGTAATCCCTATGGGGATTCAATTTGCTACTTATGTAGCACTTTGAATTCCCTCCTCCTCTTCAATGTTGGGCTCTTCTAACTTTTCTCTCTTGCTTCATTTGTGCTCTGATACCATGTGAAAATTTGGAAGACCCAAATTTCTACTGCAGCAACTGATTAATTATCTTCTATTTGTTGAATTACTGAACAAATTATCTACTACATCCTACTACAAATACCAAAACTAATACACTGTAGCCTTCACCAATTAAATTAAATGCGGAAACAAGAAACTGAGCAAGAAATAAATACACAACACATGACACCGTTATTTTTTGACAATGTCCCCGAAAAATCCCAATGCGAGAAAACCAGTGCAGCAGCTAAGGGTTTGTATTACTAAGCAGTAGTTTTTTGAATACAATCTTTGGATGCCTTGTTGGCTATCCAATATAGAGAATCTGACTGGTAGAATATTAGTGAGAAATACCTCACACTATCATTAACAATTCGACTCTGATCTAGGCCCTAGATGGCTAGCCCCACGCTGGCTCTGCGCAGCTACTACGTCAACCTATCTTGGGGTCTGTGTTAATTTGGGGTAGCATCGGATGTGGTCTATCCATGAAAAATGGTGGAAAGGCTAAAACACATGAGATCTCCAAGACCTAGAAATGGTTTGCGCAAATTCTACCCGGTTAAGGAGATATTAAAATGATTAATATTTTTAATGGAGTTCCTAAGTCTAAACTTAGGAAATATAAAATATTAATGGGTATTAATATAAAACTGGTTTAGAAGGTTCCAAATGACATGGATCAAGCCAAATCTAATCTTAGCTGTTGACTAGAGATGTAATCTCGACCGTTGAAGGACCAACAGGACAAGTAAAAGAAGAGGCTTGAGGGTCTATTGGTGAACACATCAAGATTGATCAGTGAGTTCGATTTTCTGGAGTGGGGCTTGTTCAGAAAATTCGAACAAGTGATCTGTTGCAGCGAGGGGTAGTGAGTACATAGTAGAGAGGTGGAGATAGTGCCTAAGGGTCAGCGCAGTGAGTGAAGAGGCTGACACAGAGGCAACCAGAGCTACGCAGAGGCAGCAGGAGCCACGTAAGGGCAGCTAGAGACTGTGCAGAGGCTGAGGGGCATGCGTGGGTGACGCAGAAGGCCAGAGAGTTGACGCAGAGAGGAAGAAGGCTGATGTAGAGGGTTCCATAGCTACGCTGAGACTATCAAGGCCGACGTAGTGCCTAGGAGAAGCGTTGGAAAGATTTTCGTGGGGTAAACTAGTTGAATATCTGTCTCTGAGAAGACGTATTACTATCGTGCAACAATCTTTGTTGGGTGATCCATTTCGGCACCCTAATTGCACTCAAGAAATCTGCATAATAATAGAACCCTCAGAACTGCTACACTGGTTTTCTTGCATTAGGTTTTTCCGGTGACGATTGTTCAAAAATAACGGTGTCCCTTGTGTGTTTGTCTAGTATTTCAGTTGTTGATCTGTATATGAGTTAAGGTTGCATTTGTGTTTATTTTCAGTATTTATATGTATAAATAACTTGTTAATGAAATAAACAAGTCGGTGAAATAAACCAGATATTGCAGTAGGGATTTCTAACATGTTAGACTTAGAAATTTCAACATGGTACCAGAGCATTGCAAATCACAGGAGGACTGAAGGCACCTGCAGATATCAGAAATTTGCAGCAGTAGCAGTTGTCCCGAGAGACAGAGTTTCTCCTAAGCAGAAGGCAGCAGAGAAGGAGTGACAGAGAGGGCCTGTGTCATAATTTCGAGCCAGAGAGAGGCAGAAGAGGCTCATGAAGAGCCATGTCATTCTACTTAGCCAGGTAGGCTTGATGCAGTTGGCCAGAGGAGTGATTCAGCCTTTGCCGAGATTGCACAGAGCTAGAAGGCTCAGGTTCTTCAGTTGTTGGGGCCCGGGGAGCTGTGGGAAGATTGTGGATCGAGAAGCTGGTGGGGTGTTGTTTCTGTCGAAGCAGAATAGTACCTAACGGGACAAAACCAAGGTAGAGGGAGTCGCTACCTAGGCAGATTTCTAGCTAAGAAATGCATATTAGTGTTGCAGGAGAAAATGGGATCAGAGAGGAGCGGTTCGACAGTTGGCAGGAGAATTTTCAGAGGGAAATTGAGACTTAAAGGGAGTCGAGGAGAGGATTTCCAAGAGGGAAATCGAAATTCAGAGGGATTCTAAGAGAGAACTTCCAGGAGGGAAGTCGAGACTCAGAGGGAGTCGAGGAGAAGAGCGGAGATGGTAATGAACAGACTGAGGGATCAAGATAGGCTAGACGGGGCTTCCAACTTTGTGATTTGGAAGGTCAGGATCCTATCCATTCTGGATAGACATCACATCAAGGCCTTCGCCTTGAGAACTGTGGCCATCCCAGTCGACCAAGCTGACAATGAAAGGTATGAGGATGCGATGGCTAAGGCGAAATGCATAATACTTGATGGGGTCAAGGATCATGTGGTCCAACATACTGCCAAGAAGGAGATGACAAAGGAAATGTGGGATACCTTGAAGACATTGTATCAAGGCACTTCCGTGCAGAGGAAGATGCTACTAGAAAATCAGCTGCGATCATACCAGATGCAAAAGGGGGAGCAGATAGATCACTTCCTCAACATATTGAAGGAGATTCGGCACCAACTGACTTCCATAGGGGCCACGTCAGATCAGGAGTTGATCGTGAAGACTGCCCTAAATGCAGTCTCTGAGGAGTGGGAGACATTCGTCCAGAGCATTCTGGGCAGAGCGCATCTTCCAGATTGGGAAGAATTGTGGGCAACGCTTCGCTAAGAAGAGATCAGATGGCTAACCAAGATGGGAAGTAGCGGAAAAGGAGTCTGGGTCAAGAAAGAGGAGGAAGAGGATGCAGCTCTGGCATCTGTGGGGAAGCAGGAGAAGAGGAAGAAAAAGGACCTTTCCAAGATAAAGTGCTTCAATTGTGGGGAACTGGGGCATTATGCGAACTAGTGTCTAAAGAAGAAGAATAAGGGAGAGGCGTCTGACTCCAAGGTAGCACCAACAAAGGCGGAAAAGGAGGTAGAGGAGGATGACGATTGTGCCATGAGTGTTCATGCACCTCTAGAGAAGAGGTGGGGAGACATCGAGAAGTGTTCAAGAAGACTACAGGCGATGAGGGGTAGGATCCTTGAGGTACCCAAACTCTTGGATTATACCTAGCTAGGGGAGCCCTGAAGTGAGAGTAGCACAATGGCGGATGTCAGTAGAAACAGATGTGGATGAAGGGACAAAGAGTGCTACCATGCAATAGTCCCTGGAAGTGCAGTGGGGTTTGCAGCAGTGCAAGAGGAACGATGGACATTACAACAGTGTAGGATGGCACAGAGGGGTTTGCAGGGGTGTGAGAGGCACGAAGTGTTGCAACAACACAGAGATTGCAGAGCGAGCACGAGATAGCCGTAGAGGGAGGTTCAACATCGGGAGTGTTTCTAGCCTGGCAGGGATGTCAGGATTTGGGTGGGTCAGTTACTTACTTCACAGTAACTTAGTTGCAGTGCAGTAGCAATTTGCAGTAACACAATGCAACATGATGAGAAACGGGTGTAGTGCAGATGCAGTGTTGGGAGAAAGGACCAGCGTCAACACAGATACAGAGGGAGTTGCAGTACAGATGTAGCAGTGGCAGTGGTAGTGGCAGAGCCATGGGTAGTAGTATAGGATGCAGCAGTGTAAAGGATGTTGGGCGGGGAGGCCTAGAATCAGCACAAGTACTGGTACCATATAATTAGAGTGATGCTCAGTGTGGAGTATTACTAGAGCTCAGTCTTTTCTAAGAGGGAGTGTTAATTTAGGATAGCATCGGATGTGATCTAGCCATGAAAATTGGTGGAAAGGCTAAATAACATGAGATCTCCAAGACCCAGAAATGGTTTGGGCAGATTCTACCCGATTAAGGAGATATTAAAATAATTAATTTTTTTAATGGAGTTCCTAAGTCTAAACTTAGGAAAAATAAAATATTAATGGGTATTAATATAAAACTAGGTTAGAAGGTTCCAAGTGACATGGATCAAGCCAAATCTAATCTTAGTCCTTGATTAGAGATGTAATCTCGGCCATTGAGGGACCAACAAGAAAAGTATAAGAAGAGACTTGAGGGTCAGTTGGTGAACACACTAAGATTGATCAGTCAGTTCGATTTTCTGGAGCGGGGCTTGTTGAGAAAATTCAAACAAGTGATATGTTGCAGCGAGGGGCAGTGACTACATAGTAGGGAGGCAGAGATAGTGCCTAAGGGTCAGTGCAGTGATTGAAGAGGCTAATGCAGAGGCAGCCAGAGCTACGCAAAGGCAACTAGAGACCGCGCAGAGGCTGAGGGGCCTGCGTGGGTGACGCAAAAGGCCAAAATGCTGACGCAGAGAGGCAAAAGGCTAACGCAAAGGGTTCCAGAGCTACGTTGAGGCTAGCAAAGCTGACGCAATGCCTAGGAGAACTGCTGGAAAGATTTTCATGGGGCAGATTAGCTAAATATCTGTCTCCGAGAAGAGGTATTACTGTCGTGTAACAATCTCTGTTGGGTGAGCCATTTCGCCACCCTAGTTGTACTCAAGAAATATGCATAATAATAAAACCCTCAAAACTGTTGCACTGATTTTCCTGCATTGGGTTTTTCCAGGGAAGATTGTCCAAAAATAATGGTGTCCCTTGTGTGTTTGTCTAGCATTTCAATTGTTGATCTGTATATGAGTTAAGGCTACATTTGTGTTTATTTTCAGTATTTATATGTATAAATAACTTGTTAATGGAATAAACAAGTCAGTGAAATAAACCAGATAATGTAGTAGGAATTTCTAATGTGTCAAACTTAGAAATTTCAAAAGGCTGTGTCGCCTCTTCCCAGATCTCTTGCTATTTGGAGCTTCGTTCCTCTGTCTCTTCGGTCTCACACCTCGGCGTCTGGCTCAGGAACTAGACTTCCCAGCTGAATTTCGAACCCTCTTTAAAGCTCTACATGAGCTTACGCTTCCTCTTCTAGATCTATCTCTCCCTCCTTTACGATGTATTCCCAGATCAGGAAATCTCCCTCCAGAACTATCCCTGCCCATCATTGCAAGAAATCTCGTCAGTCAATTCTCTAGCAACTATTGTGCTGCCCTCTCTAAGAAATTCGATCTCTTGATCTGTCTCCGATGTGTCTTCCAAATGCCCATCGAAGTCCTTAGAATCCTCCAGTTGAGTAATCAACGACTCATATTAGATTCTAATCAATGGATCTGATCATTTGGACTCAATATCTGTCTTCTTCTAGAAGTTTCACCCTCAGTTTGATTAATACCCTTTAATTATTTTAATTTCCTAAGTTTAGACTTAGGCACCCATTAAAAATAATTAATTATTTTAATAAATTGTCTCCGAGTCGAATTTTCCAAAACGATTTCTAGGTATTGTGGAATACATGTGTCCTAGCCTCCCCGCAAATTTTTAGGCTTAGAGCACATTTGATGCTACCAGAAATCAACAATTTACACCATGGAGCACTCAAGATGCTCAAGGAGATAGTAACAGGGGTTCCAGAACTTGACACAAAACACGATGATGTGTGCAAAGGGTGTGTGCTTGGAAAATACACTAAGGACACATTCCTAAGAAGTGATAATAGAGAAGATTGTGTGTTAGGACTTATACACTCAGAAATTTGTGGCTAGATGTCCACTAGAGCTCTCAGTGGGGCCGAATACTTCATTACATTTATTGATGACCATTCCAGGAAAACCTGGATCTACTTCTTCAAGACCAAGGATGATGTCTTTGATCGTTTCAGGGAGTTTAAGGCTCTCGTAGAGAATGCAATAGGGAAGAAGATCAAGGTGCTTCACTTAGATAATGGTGGAGAGTATATTGATAAAGACTTAACATATTGTTGTGCGAAGGAAGGAATCAAAAGAGTGTGGAAAAATCCATAGAATCCACAACAAAATGGGGTATTAGAAAGAAAAAATAGAACTATAGTTGGGGCTGCAAAAGCAATGGTATATGACTAGGATTTGCCTAGGTTTCTATGGGAAAAGGCATGTAACACAATGGTGTATATTCAGAACAAGACTCCTCATAGGGCATTGGCGAAGAATACGATAGGATTCTTCATAGGGAAGAAGCCAGAAGTTAGTCACTTCAGGATCTCCGGCAACATTGTTTATTGCCATGTGCCAAATGAGAAGTGCATCAAATTGGATCGGATTGCACTAAAGGGGTTCCTTGTCGGGTATAGAGAATCCTAAAAGGCATTCAAGATCTACATTCTTAGTAATAGGAAGATTGTAGGGAGACATGACGTAAAGTTCAAGGAGGATCAAGCTTTCAAGAGATCTCATGAGATGCCTACAGGTGATTATAATCAGCTAGTTGAAGCTCCATTGGTCCAACAACATGGGCATCCTGTGGGACAATCATAGAAATCTAGTACAGTGACTAATACTATCATTTCCTCAGGTGTAGGGGATCGAGTGAAAGCAAATGGAGAAGCAAAGGCAGGATGAAGAGGATTTGGTGGAACCTCCCATCACTAGTGGTTGAACTAGCAAAGAAGTTCGCTAAACATTAAGAGATGAGGAGGAGTTCGTTGGAGCTCCTAAAATGAATGTCAAGAGAAAGTGCATACAACCTAACGAGTATCAAGCATTGGTAGTTCAAGTTGCAGAACCTTCCAGCTTTCAAGAAGCCACACAACATTAGGTGTGGGTAGATTCCATGGTACAAGAGTACATCTCTATCATGATGAATGATATTTGGGAGGTGGTGCCGAGGCCTGAGGATAGGTTAGTTGTAGGCTCTCGGTGGATCTACAAGATCAAGTACGCTGCAGATGGCAGCATGGAGAAGTACAAGGCTAGATTCGTGGCAAAGGGGTATGCACATAAACAAGGGATAGATTATGAGGAGACCATCACCCTAGTTTCCAGATACACTTCTATTTGGTTAGTTATATCCCTAACAGTTTAGATGCGGTGGCAGATTCACCAGATGGACGTCAAAAAGACATTCTTGAATGGAGTGATAGAGGAGGAGGTGTACATAGAACAACCAGAGGGTTTTGAGACTCATGAGAGGCACACTGGTGTGTAGACTAAAAAAAATATCTATACAAGCTCAAACAGGCTCCCAGGGCATGGTACGGTTGGATTGACAACTACTTGCAGTAGATGGGATTCGTCAAGAGTGACACATATCCCAACCTTTACCATTTGTTGGGGCACTCATCCTAGTGTTGTATGTGGATGATCTTCTTGACAGGTTCATTAGGGCTCATAGAGGACTGCAACAGGTACCTGGAAACAAAGTTTGATATGAAGGATTTGGGGTTGATGCACTATTTCCTAGGATTGAAAGTGTGGTAGAAGAATGGGGAGATCTTCATTGGCCAAGGAAGATATGCTACAAATATTATGAAGAGATTCAAAATGTAGGATTGTAGACTCATGTCTACGCCCATGATCACCAACTAGAAGAAAATAGATGCATCAAATAACAAGGATGTTGAACCCACCTTATTTAAACAACTCATCGGTTCTTTCATGTATATGTCCAACACTAGGCCAGATATTTTCTTTGTGGTCAATACCTTAGTCAGTTTATGGTGGAACCGAAGAGGGTACATTGGACAATGGCGAGGAACATTTTGAGGTATGTGCATGGCACAATAGAGTATGGGTTGAAATATACCTGAGGGGATGACGTCACACTATGTGGGTTCGTAGATGCATATTGAGAAGGAAGTTCAGTGGACAGAAAAAATACCTTTGGGTACTGCTTCAGTGTTGTATCAGGGATGTTTTCTTGGTGTAGAAGGAAGCATAATTCAATAGTACTGAGATCTGTAGAAACAAAGTATATGGTAGTGAGCACAGATACGTGTGAAGCTATATGGCTTCGGAAGCTATTGGTAAGCTTATTCAAGAAGAGGATGGAAGCGATCAATGTCTACAATGATAACGAGAGTTGCATAAAGCTCTCTAATAATCCAGTGTTTAATGACAATCGAAACACATAGATATTCGATGTCATTTAATCAGAGATTGTGTGCCGCGTGGAGTGGTCCAGCTACAGTATGTTGCCATAGATGAGCAGGTTGCAAATATACTTATGAAAGCTCGAGGGAGAGTTAAGTTCATCTATTTCAAAGAACAGATGGGTATGGTGGAGAACCCATTTCAGTAGCAGGGACATAGTATTTTGGATGCTTCTTAGTTGCAGTAGTTGCAGTAGCAGCAACAACGATTTAGAGGGAGTTGAAGTGCATATGCAAAGTTGGCAGCAATATAGCAGTGTCAACAGCATCAAAGATCCAACATTAGAGTTGTGCAGTGGTTGGTGGGCAATGACAGATAATCATAGTGGCCAAACATCAACAATGTATAGAGGATGATGTAGATATAGGGTGTTGTAGTAGTACGACACTAGAATACCTTCGTCACTAAGAGAGAGTGTTAGTTTTTGTAGCATTGGATGGTGTTTTAGTATTGAGACTTTCTGGAGAGGTTAAAAATCAAGAGTTCTTCAAAACCCATAAATCATTTTTGGAAATTCCACTTAGAGATGGATCAATTAAATTAATTCGCCATAATTAAAAATTTCCTAAGTAAATGGTTGATTAATAGTAACTAATTGAGAAATGTGAGAATTCTCTAGAAACTCACACGAATCGACTTGGAGATGATCTCAACCATCAATTAAGTTTTAATCGTGGTCGTTGGAGTCCCAACTGGAGATTATAAGAAGATGTCAATGGGTAGATGGAGAATACACAAGTGCAAATACTCAATTGCGTAGGCAAGTCGAATTCCGAGTAGTAGGAATGAGTCAGCAACAGAGGTTGAGCCAATGGGTGAGTAGTAGGTGGCATGAAAGGTCAACAGTATCCGGAGGAAGATTTTCCATGTCTAGAGAGTCAAATTGAGGAAGTGTGAGTATGCCCAGAGGGTTTGTGTAGGTAGTAGCAACAGTGCAATCCAACCTAGCTGGAGGGGTAGTCGATTTAGTAGCTAAAAGTCAGGATTTTGATCAAAAGGGCCAGTGAATAAGTTCCAGGGCCAGAGAGAAGTAGAGCTGCAAATTTTAGGAGTTTCGAAAGGAAGTAGTAGCAAGGCCCGCACAAGAACTACATAGAGTTTGACAAAGAGGGAAGTGTGAATTGCCAAGGGGCCAGTTTCTGGAGCTGAAATCAGTTGTGTGGTGAGGAAAAATCCTGAATAATTTTTCCCGTGATTCTCTTAGATTGGATTACCAGTTTGGCATCCAAATTATTGTACTCAGATTTTTTGCTGCAGCTAATAATATAAACCCTCAGTTGTTGCAACCGGTTTTCCCACATTGAGTTTTTCTAGGGACTTTTGTCCAAAAATAATGATGTTATTTTTATGTGTGTGTGTGCTAGCATTTCTTAGTTTCCAACACTTTTATTTTCCGCGGTATTTTATTTGTGAAGATTGTAGTGTGATTAATTCGTTGTTGCCATATCAATACACTACATAATTAATTTTACAGTTAGAAAAATTAATTTCAGTTGCTGCAATAGTTGAAATTTCACACTAAATGGGTAGGTAGAATTGATGATAGAAAAAGAGCCAGTGGGAGTGCATTTTTCTAGGAGATTACCTTGTATCTTGGTCAAGCATAAAGTAATAATCAATTTCTCTTTCTATAATTGAAACTGAATACATAACAACAATAGAATTTTGTACCCAAGTTCTCGGAATGAAACAAAATTTGCATGTCATCAAAATGGAATATGATCAACCAATTTTTGTTTTATGTGGCAACACTACTACAATCAATATGTCAAAAACTCATGTCATGCGCTAAAAAACAAAGCATATTTCAATCAAGTACCATTTCCTCAGAGAACAGGTCGTTGAGAAAAATTTCAAGATGGAATATATTGGCACCAAAGAACAAATTGTTGACCTATTTACCAAGCCTCTTCTCAAAGAAACATTTGAATATCTCAGGCAAAAGTTAGGAGACATCTCTCCTTTATCTTAGTAAAGGAAGCACAAAATTAGGGGGAGCACCATTTGCTATTGATTTCAAAGGGAAAGAGAATGCAGATACGGGGAGAAACTATCGAAAAAAGTAGAATCAAAGTATTTCTATCAATTAAAAAGGGGATATTGTTGAAAATGGTTGTGATTGATGTTAAAGGATATCCTAATGAAAGAGGAAATTACATAGTCAAATAGCATATTTCGAGACCTTTCCGATGATATGTGACACACATCCTAACTCAACACAATTGAGGAGAAATTAACTTTTGAAGATATTCACTTATATATAGTTAATATCCTTTCTTTGCTCAAGTCGACGCTACGCTAAACCTCAAGAACACTGTAAATAAGTGTTATGTGGAGGAGCCTAGGCACTTATTTTCTCAAATAATTCGATTATGTTTTTAGGCCAACAAAGGAATAGGTTTGAGGTTCATACCTCATGAACCAAGTAAAGTAAATCCGAGTTGGTAGTGAAGCCAAGTTAGAAGGGTTTTGGGTATAACTCTTGGGAAGGGTTCCTATTCTGTTTGAGGCATGTTGAGGCATGTTCAGGGTCTATTGAGGAGGTCAAAATCTGGTGTGAAGGAGGTCAAGCTTAGGGATTGTTGGACTAAGTTTTGTTAGACCGATTCTAGCTTGAGGCCAAGTTTTTGTCTTGTTTTGAGGCTAAGTTGCAATCCTAGTCAGAAGTCGAGTTGTAGTTCTGGTTAGAGCCAAATTATAAGACATACTTTGGTTGGAGGTTGAGCTTTGTTGCAAACCAAGTTGCAATCCTTGTGCATGCTGAATTCTAATCTGAGTTGGGTACAAGCTACCAGGAGGGTAGACCTTCTTTTGAATAAGTTCTAAGCCTAAAAATTGTGTCTTTAACAATAAAACAACTATAAGATGGTGATTACAAAGGATCTGTGTCCTCGCAACTGTTTGTAATAACTTGATGACTATTTGAAAAGCATTTCTTCTTCAAATTTGGATTTTCATTTTAATTCCTTTGTTCAAGATTGTCTTGATGATTGATTATGTGATGATATTTTATTTTCAAGATTAAAATTGATACACATACACACATAATGAATCAATGCTATTCACACCACATCTAAAAATAAATAAAAAAACATGTTAATGAATTTATATCTATATAGAGATGTAAAATTTATTAAGAGCTAACATAGATCAATCTTAACCTAGACCTACGTATCAAGAGAAATTAGATATACTAGATCTATCAAGTATCAAGGGTAAACATTTCCTTAAATTTTGCACTCAAAAAGATGTTTCCTTCTCGCTAAATTTGGGTTCTCTAAAATGAATCTATATTAGCAGCAACGGCTAAAGCACATCCACATTAGTTGGAAATGAATGAAAACTAAAATAGAGATTTGACAAGACAAAAAAAAATTGTTACATAAAAACGACACTTGCAAAATTATGGTTTGATATTAATAATGTAATATTTGAAATCTAATAAAAAATTAATTAGTGAATGATTTTATTATTTCTCACAATATAAGTTAAACTTAGAAAAAAAAAAAAATTATATGTTTATATATATATACTAGTATAATTTTATAGTTTTAAGACTTTTTCTCAAAATTATATTATAAAATATTTTTAAAATGAAAAAATCATTTCAAAATAATTATATTTTTATGAAAAAAGTAATTTATTTATGTAATACTAGAAGTGTTTCTACCTAAACTTTTTTTTTCCTTTTATTATTTATACATGTGAATAAAATTGTGCAGTGAAGTTTATATGCATATATTACCTATATTACTTGTACATATGATTAAAGATTGTATGGTGAAATTTATATGCACAAATTACCTATCACCCTCTTGAATTTTAAATATAAATAAATAAAATGTAATCCTAACACAACAATTACTATCCACGACCAATGTGACAGCAAACTTCCTCGAAATTCATTTATTCTGGGCTGGAAAAGGAACTTGCTGTACTCCGGCCCAAGGAACCTATGGACCATTAGTATCAGCTATAAGTGTTACGCCAGGTGATGATAAAAGATACTGTTTCGTTAAATTAAAAGAATTTAATTTCTTTCGATCTAAAACAGCACTTATATATTTGCTTTTTTGTATCAGCACATTATGTGTTTATATTAGTCCTGAAAACAGTTTCTACGGCTATGAATACATGCTGAACATGTATCATTTTATTTGAAAAAAATAAAAATAAAATATCTAGATAGAACAGTTTTCTAACATGGATGGGTATAATGAACTAGGCCAAAGATGGTTGCACTAAAAGGATTCTTATATTAACTTTTAAACTAATTTTCAATTATGAAACTGTAAATGCTTTGTTACTTTCAGCTGGCTTTGTCACTTCTGATTTTAAAATGTCTCAGAAGAAGAGTAAGGCAGGAATGGTGATTGGAATCACAACTGGGATTGCTGCGGCTTTGATATGCATAATTTTGTTTTCTCTCCTTTGGAGGAGGAGGAGGAGAGTTCAAAAGCCCCCAGCAGCAGATATTGAGGAAGACAAAGGTATTGACAAAAGATTTGAAGACTCGTGCGGGCATAGTTGTCCTAACATTTTATGGTTTAAAGGTTGCAATAAGGATTGTCAAGATTTTCCGTTTAACGATTTTTTTTTTTGTCAGCGATAAACGATATCCGTTCAAAATTGAAAATTAGGTTAGAAGGTTCCAAGTGACATGGATCAAGCAAAATCTAATCTTAGTCCTTGATTAGAGATGTAATCTCGGCCATTGAGGGACCAACAAGAAAAGTATAAGAAGAGGCTTGAGGGTCAGTTGGTGAACACACCAAGATTGATCAATCAGTTCGATTTTCTGGAGCGGGGCTTGTTGAGAAAATTCAAACAAGTGATATGTTGCAGCGAGGGGCAGTGACTACATAGTAGGGAGGCAGAGATAGTGCCTAAGGGTCAGTGCAGTGATTGAATAGGCTAATGCAGAGGCAGCTAGAGCTACGCAAAGGCAACTAGAGACTGCGCAGAGGCTGAGGGGCCTGCGTGGGTGACGCAAAAGGCCAAAATGCTGACGCAGAGAGGCAAAAGGCTAACGCAAAGGGTTCCAGAGCTACGTTGAGGCTAGCAAAGCTGACGCACCGCCAAGGAGAACTGTTGGAAAGATTTTCATGGAGAAGATTAGCTAAATATCTGTCTCCGAGAAGAGGGATTACTGTCGTGTAACAATCTCTGTTGGGTGAGCCATTTCGACACCCTAGTTGTACTCAAGAAATATGCATAATAATAAAACCCTCAGAACTGTTGCACCGATTTTCCTGCATTGGGTTTTTCCGGGGAAGATTGTCCAAAAATAATGGTGTCCCTTGTGTGTTTGTCTAGCATTTCAATTGTTGATCTGTATATGATTTAAGGCTGCATTTGTGTTTATTTTCAGTATTTATATGTATAAATAACTTGTTAATGGAAAAAACAAGTCGATGAAATAAACCAGATAATGTAGTAGGAATTTCTAACGTGTCAAACTTAGAAATTTCAAAAGTCTGTGTCGCCTCTTCCCAGATCTCTTGCTATTTGGAGCTTCGTTCCTCTGTCTCTTCGGTCTCACACCCCGGCGTCTGGCTCAGGAACTAGACTTACTAGCTGAATTTCGAACCCTCTTTAAAGCTCTACGTGAGCTTACGCTGCCTCTTCTAGATCTCTCTCTGCCTCCTTTACGATGTATTCCTAGATCAGGAAATCTCCCTCCGGAACTATCCCTGCCTATCATTGCAAGAAATCTCTTCAATCAATTCTCTAGCAAATATTGTGCTGCCCTCTCTAAGAAATTCGATATCTTGATCTGTCTCCGATGTGTCATCCAAATGCCCATCGAAGTCCTTATAATCCTCCAGTTGAGTAATCAACGACCCATATTAGATTCTAATCAATGGCTCTGATCATTTGGACTCAATCTCCGTCTTCTTCTAGAAGTTTCACCCTCAGTTTGATTAATACCCTTTAATTATTTTAATTTCCTAAGTTTAGACTTAGGCACCCATTAAAAATAATTAATTATTTTAATAAATTGCCTCCGAGTGGAATTTTCCAAAACGATTTCTATGTATTGTGGAATACATGTGTCCTAGCCTCCCTGCAAATTTTGAGGCTTAGAACACATCTGATGCTATCAGAAATCAACAATTTACACCATGGAGCACTCAAGATGCTCAAGGAGATAGTAACAGGGGTTTCAGAACTTGACACAAAACACGATGATGTGTGCAGAGGGTGTGTGCTTGGAAAATACGCTAAGGACACATTCCTAAGAAGTGACAATAGAGAAGATTGTGTGTTAGGACTTATACACTCAGAAATTTGTGGCTAGATGTCCACTAGAGCTCTCAGTGGGGCCGAATACTTCCTTACATTTATTGATGACCATTCCAGGAAAACCTGGATCTACTTCTTCAAGACCAAGGATGACGTCTTTGATCGTTTCAGGGAGTTTAAGGCTCTCGTAGAGAATGCAACAAGGAAGAAGATCAAGGTGCTTCACTTAGATAATGGTGGAGAGTATATTTATAAAGACTTCACATCTTGTTGTGCGAAGGAAGGAATCAAAAGAGAGTGGAAAAATCCATAGAATCCACAAAAAAATGGGGTATCAGAACAAAAAAATAGAACTATAGTTGGGGCTGCAAAAGCAATGGTATATGACTAGGATTTGCCTAGGTTTCTATGGGAAAATGCATGTAACACAATGGTGTGTATTCAGAACAAGACTCCTCATAGGGCATTGGGGAAGAATACGATAGGAGTCTTCACAGGGAAGAAGCCAGAAGTTAGTCACTTCAGGATCTTCGGCAACATTGTTTATTGCCATGTGCCAAATGAGAAGTGCATCAAATTGGATCAGATTGCACTAAAGGGGTTCCTTGTCGGGTATAGAGAATCCTCAAAGGCATTCAAGAGCTACATTCCTAGTAATAGGAAGATTGTAGGGAGACAGGACGTAAAGTTCAAGGAGGATCGAGCTTTCAAGAGATATCATGAGATGCCTACAGGTGATTATAATCAGCTAGTTGAAGCTCCATTGGTCCAACAACATGGGCAACCTGTGGGACAATCATAGAGATCTAGTACAGTGACTAATACTAGCATTTCCTCAGGTGTAGGGGATCGAGTGAAAGCAAATGGAGAAGCAAAGGCAGGATGAAGAGGATTTGGTTGAACCTCCCATCACTAGTGGTCGAACTAGCAAAGAAGTTCGCTAAACATTAAGAGATGAGGAGGAGTTCGTTGGAGCTCCTAAAATGAATGCCAAGAGAAAGTGCATACAACCTGACGAGTATCAAGCATTGGTAGTTCAAGTTGCAGAACCTTCCAGCTTTCAAGAAGCCACACAACATCAGGTGTGGGTAGATTCCATGGTGCAAGAGTACATCTCTATCATGATGAATGATATTTGGGAGGTGGTGTCGAGGCCTGAGGATAGGTTAGTTGTAGGCTCTCGGTGGATCTACAAGATCAAGTACGCTACAGATGGCTGCATGGAGAAGTACAAGGCTAGATTCATGGCAAAGGGGTATGCACATAAACAAGGGATAGATTATGAGGATACCATCACCCCAGTTTCCAGATACACTTCTATATGGTTAGTTATATCCCTAACAGTTTAGATGCGATGGCAGATTCACCAGATGGACGTCAAAACAACATTCTTGAATGGAGTGATAGAGGAGGAGGTGTACATAGAACAACCAAAGGGTTTTGAGACTCATGAGAGGCACACTCTTGTGTAGACTAAAAAAAATATCTATACAAGCTCAAACAGGCTCCCAGGGCGTGGTACGGTCGGATTGACAACTACTTGCAGCAGATGGGATTCATCAAGAGTGACACATATCCCAACCTTTACCATTTGTTGGGGCACTCATCCTAGTGTTGTATGTGGATGATCTCTTCTTGACAGGGTCATTAGGGCTCATAGAGGACTGCAACAGGTACCTGGAAACAAAGTTTGATATGAAGGATTTGGGGTTGATGCACTATTTCCTAGGATTGAAAGTGTGGTAGAAGAATGGGGAGATCTTCATTGGCCAAGGAAGATATGCTAAAAATATTATGAAGAGATTCAAAATGTAGGATTGTAGACTCATGTCTATGCCCATGATCACCAATTAGAAGAAAATAGATGCATCAAATAACAAGGATGTTGACCCCACCTTATACAACTCATCGGTTCTTTCATGTATATGTCCAACACTAGGCCAGATATTTTCTTTGTGGTCAATACCTTAGTCAGTTTATGGTGGAACCGAAGAGGGTACATTGGACAACGGCGAGGCACATTTTGAGGTATGTGCACGGCACAATAGAGTATGGGTTGAAATATACCTGAGGGTATGATGTCACACTATGTGGGTTCGTAGATGCATATTGAGAAGGAAGTTCAGTGGACAGAAAAAGTACCTTTGGGTATTGCTTCAGTGTTGTATCAGGGATGTTTTCTTGGCGTAGAAGGAAGTAGAATTCAGTAGTACTGAGATCTGTAGAAACAAAGTATATGGTAGTGAGCACAGATATGTGTGAAGCTATATGGCTTAAGAAGCTATTGGTAAGCTTATTCAGGAAGATGATGGAAGCGATCAATGTCTACAATGATAATGAGAGTTGCATAAAGCTCTCTGAGAATCCAGTGTTTAATGACAGTTGAAACACATAGATATTCAATATCATTTAATCAGATATTGTGTGCCGCGTGGAGCGGTCCAGCTACAGTATGTTGCCATAGATGAGCAGGTTGCAAATATACTTATGAAAGCTCGAGGGAGAGTTAAGTTCATCTATTTCAAAGAACAGATGGGTATGGTGGAGAACCCATTTCAGTAGCAGGGACATAGTATTTTGGATGCTTCTTAGTTGCAGTAGTTGCAGTAGCAGCAACAACAATTGAGAGGGAGTTGAAGTGCATATGCAAAGTTGGCAGCAATATAGCAGTGTCAACAGCATCAAAGATCCAACATTAGAGTTGTGCAGTGGTTGGTGGGCAATGACAGATAATCATAGTGGCCAAACATCAACAATGTATAGAGGATGATGTAGATATAGGGTGTTGTAGTAGTACGACACTAGAACACCTTCCTCACTAAGAGAGAGTGTTAGTTTTTGTAGCATTGGATGGTGTTTTAGTCTTGAGACTTTCTGGAGAGGTTAAAAATCAAGAGTTCTTCAAAACCCATAAATCATTTCTGGAAATTCCACTTAGAGATGGATCAATTAAATTAATTCACCATAATTAAAAATTTCCTAAGTAAATGGTTGATTAATAGTAACTAATTGAGAAATGTGAGAATTCTCTAGAAACTCACACGGATCGACTTGGAGATGATCTCAACCATCGATTAAGTTTTCATCGTGGTCGTTGGAGTCCCAACTGGAGATTATAAGAAGATGTCAATGGGTAGATGGAGAATACACGTGCAAATACTCAATTGCCTAGGCAAGTCGCATTCCCAGTAGTAGGAATGAGTCAGCAACAGAGGTTGAGCCAGTGGGTGAGTAGTAGGTGGCATGAAAGGTCAACAGTGTCTGGAGGAAGATTTTCCATGTCTAGAGAGTCAAATTGAGGAAGTGTGAGTATGCCTAGAGGGTTTGTGTAGGTAGTAGCAACAGTGCAATTCAACCTAGCTGGAGGGGTAGTCGATTTAGTAGCTAAAAGTAAGGATTTTGATCAAAAGGGCGAGTGAATAAGTTCCAAGGCCAGAGAGAAGTAGAGCTGCAAATTTTAGGAGTTTTGAAAGGAAGTAGTAGCAAGGCCCGCGCAAGAACTACACAGAGGTTGACAAAGAGGGAAGTGTGAATTGCCAAGGGGCCAGTTTCTGGAGCTGAAATCAGTTGTGTGGTGAGGAAAAATCCTGAATAATTTTTCCCGTGATTCTCTTAGATTGGATTGCTATTTTGGCATCCAAATTATTGTACTCAGATTTTTTGCTGCAAATAATAATATAAACCCTCAGTTGTTGCAACCGGTTTTCCCACATTGAGTTTTTCTAGGGACTTTTGTCCAAAAATAACGATGTCATTTTTATGTGTGTGTGTGCTAGCATTTCTCAGTTTCCAACACTTTTATTTTCCGCGGTATTTTATTTGTGAAGATTGTAGTGTGATTAATTCGTTGTTGCCATAGCAATACACTACATAATTAATTTTACAGTTAGAAAAATTAATTTCAGTTGCTGCAATAGTTGAAATTTCACACTAAATGGGTAGGTAGAATTGATGATAGAAAAAGAACAGTGGGAGTGCATTTTTCTAGGAGATTACCTTGTATCTTGGTCAAGCATAAAGTAATAATCAATTTCTCTTTCTATAATTGAAATTGAATACATAACAACAATAGACTTTTGTACCCAAGTTCTTGGAATGAAACAAAATTTGCATGTCATCAAAATGGAATATGATCAACCAATTTTCGTTTTCTGCGGCAACACTACTACAATCAATATGTCAAAAACTCATGTCATGCACTAAAAAACAAAGCATATTTCAATCAAGTACCATTTCCTCAGAGAACAGGTCGTTGAGAAAAATTTCAAGATGGAATATATTGGCACCAAAGAACAAATTGTTGACCTATTTACCAAGCCTCTTCCCAGAGAAACATTTGAATATCTCAGGCAAAAGTTAGGAGACATCTCTCCTTTATCTTAGTAAAGGAAGCGCAAAATTAGGGGGAGCACCATTTGTTATTGATTTCAAAGGGAAAGAGAATGCAGATACGGGGAGAAACTATCGAAAAAAGTAGATATCAAAGTATTGCTATCAATTAAAAAGGGGATATTGTTGAAAATGGATGTGGCTGATGTTAAAGGATATCCTAATGAAAGAGGAAATTACATAGTCAAATAGCATATTTCGAGACCTTTCCGATGATATGTGACACACATCCTAACTCAACACAATTGAGGAGAAATTAACTTTTGAAGATATTCACTTATATATAGTGAATATCCTTTCTTTGCTCAAGTCGACGCTACGCTGAACCTCAAGAACACTGTAAATAGTGTTATGTGGAGGAGCCTAGGCACTCATTTTCTCAAATAATTCGATTATGTTTTTAGGTCAACAAAGGAATAGGTTTGAGGTTCATACCTCATGAACCAAGTAAAGTAAATCCGAGTTGGTAGTGAAGCCAAGTTAGAAGGGTTTTTGGTATAACTCTTGGGAAGGGTTCCTATTCTGTTTGAGGCATGTTGAGGCATGTTCAGGGTCTATTGAGGAGGTCAAAATCTGGTGTGAAGGAGGTCAAGCTTAGTGATTGTTGGACTAGGTTTTGTTAGACCGATTCTAGCTTGAGGCCAAGTTTTTGTCTTGGTTTGAGGCTAAGTTGCAATCCTAGTCAGAAGTCGAGTTGTAGTTCTGGTTAGAGCCAAATTATAAGACATACTTTGGTTGGAGGTTGAGCTTCGTTGCAAACCAAGTTGCAATCCTTGTGCATGCTGAATTCTAATCTGAGTTGGGTACAAGCTACCAGGAGGGTAGACCTTCTTTTGAATAAGTTCTAAGCCTAAAAATTGTGTCTTTAACAATAAAACAACTATAAGATGGTGATTACAAAGGATCCGTGTCCTCGCAACTGTTTGTAATAACTTGATGACTATTTGAAAAGCATTTCTTCTTCAAATTTGGATTTTCATTTTAATTCCTTTGTTCAAGATTGTCTTGATGATTGATTATGTGATGATATTTTATTTTCAAGATTAAAATTGATACACATACACACATAATGAATCAATGCTATTCACACCACATCTAAAAAAAATAAAAAAACATGTTAATGAATTTATATCTATATAGAGATGTAAAATTTATTAAGAGCTAACATAGATCAATCTTAACCTAGACCTACGTATCAAGAGAAATTCGATATACTAGATCTATCAAGTATCAAGGGTAAACATTTCCTTAAATTTTGCACTTAAAAAGATGTTTCCTTCTCGCTAAATTTGGGTTCTCTAAAATGAATCTATATTGGCACCAATGGCTAAAGCACATCCACATTAGTTGGAAATGAATGAAAACTAAAATAGAGATTTGACAAGACAAAAAAAAATTGTTACATAAAAACCACACTTGCAAAATTGTGTTTTGATATTAATAATGTAATATTTGAAATCTAATAAAAAATTAATTAGTGAATGATTTTATTATTTCTCACAATATATGTTAAACTTAGAAAAAAAAATAATTATATATATATATATATATATATATATATATATATATATATATATATATATATATATATATATATACTAGTATAATTTTATAATTTTAAGACTTATAAAATATTTTTAAAATGAAAAAATCATTTCAAAATAATTATATTTTTATGAAAAAAGTAATTTATTTATGTAATATTAGAAGTGTTTCTACCTAAACTTTTTTTCCTTTTATTATTTATACATGTGAATAAAATTGTGCAGTGAAGTTTATATGCATATATTACCTATATTACTTGTACATATGATTAAAGATTGTGTGGTGAAATTTATATGCACAAATTACCTATCACCCTCTTGAATTTTAAATATAAATAAATAAAATGTAATCCTAACACAACAATTACTATCCAAACATACTGCAACATTGACTCATTTTAAAACAATTCACATTTATAAAATAATTTAAAATACTTTCTTTAAATAAAATTAACCTTCATTAATATTTTTTTTTTCAAAATCTCTAATTCTGTGTTGCAAATTGTGCTTCCAAGTGTATAGTAAATTCATCTTTCACCAAATATCAATTTCTATTTAGTTACCTTAGTTTTCCCTTTCCTATCTTCTTATATGACACTTGAATTTCATTTATCTTTCACCAAATATCAATTGCTATTTGGTTATCTTAGTTTTTCCTTTCCTATCTTGTTTTATATGACGCTTGAATTGTAATGCACATAAAAAGTTAGAAGTAACCTGATTACATTTTATCCTCCAGATCTATATTTCGGCATATGTGTTCACCTTGGGTCGGAGATCAAGGTTTTTGGGTCGGAGTCTGGTTGGAAAAACGACCCACAAAACTCACCTTTTGGATCTTCCTTCTACAGATTCTCGCTTTGCTATAAATTGTGGAGGCGGACAGAAGATTTCTGCTATGGGAGATGCTTTTGAGCCGGACAGCGAATCACTTGATAATACGTCATTTTATGTCAGCAATACACAGAAGTGGGGAGTGAGTTATGCTGGGCGTTTTATGGGCAATAGTAATGCAACTTATACAGCAATCAATCAGTCTGAATTTACAAAGACATTAAACTCAGAACTGTATGAGACAGCACGCTTGTCTCCCAGCTCACTTCGATACTATGGTTTAGGGCTCGAGAATGGACCATATACAGTAAAACTACATTTTGCAGAGATACAAATTGGAAATACAAATAGTTGGAAGAGTGTTGGAAGACGCGTTTTTGATGTTTATGTTCAGGTATGATTGATTTGATTTGCAAGTGTTATTGCTGCTCTCCAATAAAGAATGTTTTAATTTACGTCTACCATTGACACAAGGTTTTTAAAAAGGAAAACGTCTACCATTGACACAATGTTTTTAAAAAGGAAATGTAGATTTGTTTTTTTTTTTTTCATTTATTACATTTAATTTTTTTCTAGATATCTAGTGTGGTTTATCATCTATGTTTATCATCTATATTGACTAGTTGAAAATTTTAATAACAAAATTTAAATGTGATAAATCAAATTTAGTTAGTGTGGTTCATCATTTTTGCTTTAATAATAAACTACACTTCATTACACTAATAAATCACATTAGCTGATTTAAAATTTTGATAATAAAAATTTAAATGTGATAAATCAAAGAAAAAACACAAAATAATTCTAATCACAAAAACTTCAATTCAAAAAATATAACTCTGTATTTTTCCTTCCAGCAATAATCTAATATAACCGTGAAAATGTATGCTTTTCTTTCGTCCTGTTAGTGCCTACGTTGTTTATAGCATAACTAAATGGTATAAATATTATGTACGTTGATATTGTAGGGGCAGAAAGTATTAACAGATTTTGACATCCGAAAGGAGGCAGGGGGTTCAAATATAGGTGTTGTTAAATCTTTCAACACGACCAATGTGACAGCAAACTTCCTCGAAATTCATTTATTCTGGGCTGGAAAAGGAACTTGCTGTACTCCGGCCCAAGGAACTTATGGACCATTAGTATCAGCTATAAGTGTTACGCCAGGTGATGATAAAAGATACTGTTTCGTTAAATTAAAAGAATTTAATCTCTTTCGATCTAAAACAGCACTTATATATTTGCTTTTCTGTATCAGCACATTATGTGTTTATATTAGTCCTGATAACAGTTTCTACGGCTACGAATACATGCTGAACATGTATCATTTTATTTGAAAAAAATAAAAATAAAAAGATCTAGATAGAACAGTTTTCTAGCATGGATGGGTATAATGAACTAGGCCAAAGATGGTTGCACTAAAAGGATTCTTATATTAACTTTTAAACTAATTTTCAATTATGAAACTGTAAATGCTTTGTTACTTTCAGCTGGCTTTGTCACTTCTGATTTTAAAATGTCTGTAGAATTCAATCCAAAGAAGAAGAGTAAGACAGGAATGGTGATTGGAATCACAACTGGGATTGTTGCGGCTTTGATATGCATAATTTTGTTTTCTCTCCTTTGGAGGAGGAGAGTTCAAAAGCCCCCAGCAGCAGATGTTGAGGAAGACAAAGGTATTGACAAAAGATTCGAAGACTCGTGCGGGCATAGCTGTAACATTTTATGGTTTAAAAGTTGCAATAAGGATTGTCAAGTTTTTCCGTTTAACGATTATTTTTTTTGTCAGCTATAAACGATATCCGTTCAAAATTGAAAATTTTCAGCTATGCGGATGTGAAAACTGCAACAGGAGATTTTGCTAAAGAGAACAAATTAGGTGAGGGAGGATATGGCGCAGTTTATAAGGTGGGTTAATTTTTTTTCTTTCTTTTTCTTTTAGGTTAAAAATAGTAATTATTCCTGTATGCAGGTAATGTATGAAGAGTTGTGTTAAGTAAAGAAAAACAACTAGTGTTTAATATTAATAATTAAGTTATGAAGAGTTGTGTTAATTAAAGAAAAACCATTAGAGTTTAATATTAATAATTAAGTCTATTGTGACTAAGAAAAGTTAAGTCTAGTTAAAATTTGTAAGAAAAGTTAAATCCAGTTAAAATTTGTATAATTCCATATTTAGTAAGTTTGGTGTTTAGGCTGGACCATTGTAATGAGAAGCAAGAAGAAAGACCAGCAGCAATCTAGTGGATGTAATGTTGAATCAAATTTGTGTTTAATAAAATAATTGAGCAGCAAACTTTGTCGATTATAATTGAATCGTATAATCAGTTACCTTTTCTTCAGGTATGATTTGTCTTTTCTCTTAAATTTGTCTGACTACTGCCGTTATGTATTGTTTTGTCTTCTCTCTTAAATTAGTCTGACACGCTATTCTAAATTGTGGCACCAAATAGGGCACTTTTTCAGATGGTGAAATGGTGGCAGTGAAGCAACTCTCTTCTGAATCTAGACAAGGGAAACGCGAGTTCATAAATGAAGTTGCTGTAATATCTGAACTGCAACATAGGAACCTTGTAAAGTTGCATGGATGTTGTCTAGAAGCAGATGATCCGCTCTTGGTCTATGAGTACTTGGAGAACAAGAGCCTCGATAAAGCTTTATTAAGTAATTATGCATATATATAAGTTTTCTAGTAGTCCTGAATTGAAAATTTCTATTTTTACTAATTCACAAGAAATACACTGGGGTCATGTATGTTGCAGGTAATGAGAAATCTCACACACAATTGGATTGGCCTACTCGATACAATATCTGTATTGGCACCGCGCGCGGACTCACTTACCTTCACGAGGAGGCCAGTACTCGGATAATTCATAGAGATATCAAAGCCAGTAACATTCTGTTGGATGACTCTCTAAACCCTAAGATATCAGATTTTGGCTTGGCTAGGTTATATGATGAGAATAAAACTCACATTAGCACCAAAGTTGCTGGCACCATGTAAGATGATCCAGAAACTTAAATTTTGGTTTCCTAACTACTATGAGAAATTATATATGTTCCCCATTTAACCGTTAGAAAATACAATTTTTGTTTTCGAAGAAACAAGCTGCTACTATAGTAATATAACCTATGGTTACTACAGTAACATAATCTAGAGAAAATAACGTAATCTCACTCTTTCATATTTATGTTTGAAGCGGTTATCTGTCTCCGGAGTATGCTATGCGAGGCCATCTTACGGAAAAGGCAGATGTGTTCAGCTTCGGGGTAGTTGCTTTGGAACTTGTGAGCGGTCGGAGCAACACAGATCCAAGCTTGCCAGAAAGCATGGTCTATCTTCTCGAATGGGTGTGTACAGTCTAACTTCTAACATGTAATCCAGGTATTTTAATGTTTAGCTATTACTAACTGCCTACTTCTCAATATCGCATGGCATTGCAGACCTGGCATCTTTATGAGAAAGAAAGGCCGCTGGAATTGATGGATGCTGAGATAGAATCAACATGCTCAAAAGAAGAAGTCCTCAGAGTGATTCAAGTAGCCCTTCTTTGCACCCAAGCCGTTCCTACAATGCGTCCATCGATGTCTCGAGTGGTAGCAATGCTGACTGGTGATGTAGAGATCATTCCTGCTGCTTCTCGTCCTGCTTACATTAAAGATTTGCAATATAGCGCTGCCATTGCCGGAAGTGGCAGTACACCTGTCGTAGCAACATCACCATTCTTCAACAGCGTAGAGAGCTCATCAATTTAAGCCATGACAGCTTGGCCTCGTCTTCAGAAGATGGAGAATGTATCTCCATCAAAGATTGATAGTGATAGAAAAGAAGGCCGATGATAGCTGACTTGAGCATTAAGATTATGAAACGTCAGACTGTTTGCTGGGAATTGTCTTTCATAGCTTTAAAGCTCATGGCATTTCATTCTGTTATTAGTTTAAGCTTCCATTTTGCTACATAGTTGTTAGGGTATCGTCTATAGGTGAGTTTGTGTTATATGATGATATGAGACTTCCAAAAACCATGCTTTCCCTAGAACATGTATTTCTGAACGAGGGCTATCCGTTCAAAGATTTGGTCATGTTTGCAATCATCTAGATTTTTCAAAACTTAGACATGTATATGCGGAAATGAGACATCAATTCTGCACGAAAAGATTATAATATCGCACTTCAATAAGATTTTGATGTTTGTTTTCTTTGTGGAATACTCAAACTCGCATTTCCTAGCCGCTTATCCCTCTAGAGCATTCCAAGCAATCCACATGAATGCATGGAAAAAAGTGAGATGGGTGAATCAATGGCAAACAATGGTTAGGAATGGATAAACGTTGAGTGAAAGTTGACTGAAAGACTATGCCGAAAGGCTATGCTCATTCCAGAGTTGAGATTATAAAAAATGAGTTGTTTTTAGTGAGATTTTTTGGAAGTTTTTACTGTGGGTTTTAAGGTCAAATTTTTTTAAAATCCGGTAGGAATTTATTGAAATCACAAATTTGATGGGTAACTCTCTGCAATGGAAATGCTTTGGGGGTTTTTCACTGTGCTGAATCTATATATATACAGTCAAAAAACTAGTTTAAATAAGACAAATCAAGATTTCACCTCAATTTTTTCCATAGGATTTCCAAAAAATCACACCAAAGACAACTCCATAAAAAATTGCACAACAAAATAAAAGCAATTATTTAGTGTCATCATTTAAAAAGTTCCACGGTTATGGTCCAAAAACATTAATTTGTATTTATAAATAGTATTAGTGATTAATTTAAGTTTCAGTGTTATGTTTAATTATTAAATGTTTATTTTAATTAATAGATGATATAGTTTTTTTTATAATTTTTTGGTTAATTTTGTAAAAAATAAAATTTTTAAAATTATAAGTTTATGTTATTTAATTTGTGAAGTTTTATTAGGAGTGTTTTTAAAGAGTTGAATCAATTATATGTTTAAAAATATATTTTAAATAACAAAAAATCATAATCTTACTAAAATTAATATTTTATCTAATTAAATTATAAATAATTCAATTTCACATTAATTTTATTTTAAAACAAAAAATATTTATTTATATTTATAATAATAATCCATTAATTTATGCATAATTTAACTTTTTAATATATATATATATATATAAAATTTCCATTTACCACCATTACTACTATTTATTAAGAAATACATGATGTTTGCACTACATGGGTACTAAAATTATGAAAATTTAAGGTTTTTAAATAAGTTTATAACTAATAATATAAAGTATAATTTATTTTATTATAAATAATATTTTATTATATACGGTAGTTTCAAATTTATATAATATGGAAAAAATAGTAGTTAAATATTAAAGTGAGTAAAAATCAAATAATGTAATCATAAATCATTTTTATAATTATCAAATTTTCTAAATTTTGATATTTCTCCAATAAAAATAGTTTTAAAATTGGAATTTGGAATTTTTTTGTTATAGAATTATCATAATATCTTATATTTTAATAAGTTAGAATTATTTTTAATGAAAATTGTTATCAAGTTTTTATATATATCTTAAAAGGTTTTTAATAAAAATGTAGTATTTAATGAGGATTATTCAATATTAAAGGAATATCAAGATGTTTTTTGTGATATTTTAAGGTTGTCACTTAGAAGGGATATTAACTTTTCAATTGATTTGATATCTTGAGTTGTTTTAATTTCAAATGTAATATATAAAATGAGTATATCTAAATTAAAGAAGTTACAAATGTAGTGGGAAGAACTTTTGAAAGTCACAAATATAGTGGGAAGAACTTTTGAAGAAGGGGTGCATATGCTCGAGTGTGTAACCATGGGGTGCCCAAGTGTTATTTGTTAAAAGGAAGGATGGTACTTTAAGATTATATTTAGACTTTAGGCATTTGAACAAGATGACAATAAATAATAAGTATCATTTACCAAGGAAATGTGACATATTTGACTATTTGAGAGGAGCTAAGGTATTCTCCAAAATTGATTTAAGGCCCTGATACCATCAATTCAAAATTAAAGAGAAGAACATCAATAATATGACCTTAGGAACTAGATATGGTAACTATAAGTTTGTTATGATTGCCTTTGGTTGATCCAATACACCACTAATCTTTATGTGCTTGATGAATGCATATTTTAGAGAATTCATGGACAAGTTTCTCATAGGATTTTTAGACGACTATCTTTTTATATTCAAAATCAAAGGAGGAACATGATCAACATTTGATGATGGTATTACAGGTAATTAGATAGCATCATCTCTATGCCAAAATGGGTAAGCGTTCCTTCTACCAAAAGACGATTCATTATTTCGTTCACATAATCTCAAAGAAGGGAATAGTTGTGGAACCAAAGAAGATCAAAACTATCAGTGAGTGGCTACTACCTAGAAATGTGACATCCTTGATGAGTGATTCATTAATCGATTGCAACTTACATAACTAATAACCCTTGCTCTTAAGATATTCTTTTAATTCCTACTTATATTTCTATAATTTAGAAATTTATTGTTTATATTCATTTAATTAATGTTCAATTCTATACATCTCTTTTAATTTTAGTCCTTGATCCATTTATTTGAAAAGAGTTCTTCAAATTTCTCCCTTGTGATATTCCTTCTGGTTTCCTCTTCAATACTCGTCCACCACTTCAAAGCTTCATCATCCAAATTATAAATTTCTTCATAATAATCTTCTATTACCATCCTCAACCATTCCCTCGAATTGACTTTATTTTTATTCTCATATACATGAAATATAGGTATGTCCATTGTTTTTTTAGTGCGATCTAACGCAAATGCTCAACCTACAACTTCAATATATTAACAATAGTGATTTCAAATAGATATGACCATTTCCCAAATATTTTATTTTTGCAACTACTTTTGAATCAACTCAATTGAACATTCCAATAAAAAGTTATGATAATTTTAAATTAACATACCTTTTAAAACCTTGTTCTAAAGCCTATCTTTGTAGTTGACCTTTCTTCTACCATATCTTTACAAAGTCATCCCTACCAAGTCTAAAGTTTAAGCCTAGAGTAAACTAAGATGTGTTATCTATAATCCTCTAAGTTTGATCAAGATTTGATGTTCCAAGAGAAAGCTATGATAATTTAACTAGACCTAGTTGATTTTTGGATCTTTTATGAGAGTGAACATGTATAGCATGTCATGTCTCCAATTTTTCAAATATGGTTATGAAATTACTATCTAACGTACTATAGTATGCCTCCTCGGATCCCTGAAAAGTTCATATTGTGAAACTTGTTTTTGAGAAAAAGTTACAAGGATAGCAAGATGACTCACTTAAAAGTTGATTTTAGAACTAGCCACAAACCCTAACTTCCATAGGGTATATCTTTGAAATTATCACGAGGGCTTCGCTGGGGGAGAAATACCATACCATGTACATTCATATTGGGGGATATATATTGAGGGGAAAATGACATAATATATTAAGCATATATTAGGGGATAAAGGGTTTTTATATTGACAGGTATAAAAAATGGAGCTCAAAGTTAATGAAAAAATATAAATGGGTATAAAAAATGTTAATGAAAAAATGGAAACCTACAATATATAGGGAAAGTAGGGGTTTTCTAAATTGAGAAGTTGCATTGGGTTCGTATGATCTAGATTTAAACAGGAACGCAACAAATTACAGAGATAACCATATACACAAAGATGCAGCGGAAATAATACTTCATTTCATTACTGTAAAATAATAAAATATGCTTACAACCAGAAATGGAAATAAACCAGCTAGGGCGATGGTAGCTTATCTCTGAGAAGAGATGTGGTGCCTACATGCCTTTGAAATGTGTTACAATGAGGCTCAAAGGCCTATTTATTGTTGAGAAACAATGGAAAACCTTTCACATCCCGAAACCTACCCCTAGAAGATGAAACGCCAAATTGTGGGCCCTGTTTGGGTAAATTGGTACATCAATTTCCCGGGGTCGTAACTTTGGCATACGATCTCCGTTTGACGTGTACAATAGCTCGTTAGAAATATCTATTCGAGAACTATCACTTTGGGAGGCAACATCAGTGCATGGACCCATGTTGCCCCAGATTTCCCAAAAAAACGTCGTTTAGGGCCTCAAAACGGCTCCAGAAGTTCAGGACTTAAAAAACTGCTAAAAATAGTAAACTGCTACAATTTAGGAAATTGAAAAAGCTGAAAGAGACAGTTGTGGGGCTCCAAATGGGATAGGTGGGTGGCCACCAACATCCACCTGGATCATTTCTCCCCCCTTAGGAAGCAATGGTCCCCATTGCGTTGAGTTCCTCCCTGAGAGGAGGAAGCTTCTGCTGAGCTGGGTCTCTGGTGAGTTGTTCTGCAATCCCTGATGTGTCGAAAAATGGTGGGAAGCATGGTTGATGACGGTCCACATTGAACACTCGGTGCAAGCCAAGGAATGGAGGAATGTTGTGCTTCGAAGCATTGATGACCGTAGCCTTGGTACTGGTGTAAGGACAATGTCGGAGTGGTCTGAGTTTCTGATGGGTCCTGGTAAGGCATTCTCTCTGCAGATGTAACCAAAATTTGTCGCCCACCTGAAACTTGTGTGGTACCCCTGTGGGTGAGGAGAAGTTGTTCCTGTGTTATGTCATGACCGTATCCCTTTGCTGTTGCTGCTGCGTGGAGGAACCCTTTGCAGGGGTCATGGATGTAGCAACGATCTTCCCCTTACTTTGGGAGTGAACCAAACAGATGAATTTCCTAGTCTGGGAGATGAGCTTGCTTCCTTTCTTAGTAGTGATCAAAGAGGTGGCAGTAGGTGGGGCTACCTCTGGTATCTTGTATAATGAATTATCCAAAGAAATAATGACAGCACGAGGCCTTGACTCATACACAGCATGTCGCCTCCACAAGTATGGTTGGCCTAATAATACATCACAAACATCCAGAGGTGTAACATCACACAATGCCTCGTCTGTGAAGGGCTTGATGCTGTAGGGAAGGTGACACTGCTGGCGAACTTTGAGATCTCGTCCTTCATGAAGCCACCCGATACTGTACGGCTGTGGGTGTGGTGTAGTCAGTAGGCCCAACTGCTTCACGACCTCTGCTGAAATGAGGTTCTTTTGGCTGCCACTGTCGACAATGAATTGCAGCGGCGAACCCTTCACCCACATCTGTGAGTGGAAAAGACGCTCCCCATCTTCTGGATCTGCAGGTTCATTGTTCTGGATCTTAGCAGTGGCAACAGTGGCGCTAAGATCCGCATCAATGATCTGCTTCCCTTTACCATTCCCCTTGTCAGGTTCTGGCTCAGGGTCAGAGCATGCATCTGATTCGGAAGCCTTCAACTCGGCCACTAGCGACTGCTTGGTCCGACACTCACTTGTGTTATGAGTGGGACTCTTGTGGAACTCACACCACTTTCCTGTGTCCTTCTTCGGCTTCGTGGTGTTGTTCTTTTCTTGAGGCTTCGACAGGTTGTCTTGGGTCACCCCGCCTTGGCTTTGTCCTTTGGGCTTCGGATTTGCAGATCCAAAGTCTCGCTTCTTCTGTTTGAACTTTTGCTCGATTTTGACAGCGTATCGGTACGTTGTGCCGAGTGAGGAGATGTTCAAGAACCCCATCTCTTCTTGGATGTATCTGTGTAGGCAGTTGCGGTATTTGAGTACCAGATGTAACTCAGAATCTTTGATACCCAACTGTGTGCGAAGGGTATGAAAAATGTTTGTGAACTCCGGCACATCTTGGTCTCGTCCCTGCTGCAGTGTGGTCCATTTGATGTATTTGTTCTCATAGCTTCCAACAGGGTAGTACTGCTCCTTGATGGCATCCCGGAAGTCATTCCAAGTGGGTGCGACTGAAAATAATGAGCCGGTACTTTCATCCTTCTGCTCGCAGTAGGTTTCCCACCAGTCCTTGACGTGGGGGGCTGCTTTGAGAAGAGCGAAAACAATATTTTCCTGACTTGAAAATTCATGAACAGAAAAATACCCATCTAGCAGATTTAACCATTTATCTACGGCATCTGCGTCTATTTGACCCTCGAAGATGGGGATTTCAAAATTAACTTGTACCTTTAAGGGCGTGGCGTTTCCAGAGTAGCTGCTGGAAGCCGATGCATCACTTTTGGGTAGCCGCTGAAGGATCTGGGCAAAGTTGTTCATCATCGCGTTCTGTTGTCGCTCGAGGGCTTCTTCGAGCAAGATTTTGATAGGATCTCCTACTCCCTCGTCTTTCTTCTCATCCGTCGTGGGAGGCCGTCGAGATTTGCGAGGCTGGTCTTGCAAAGGTTCGACCAGTTCAAGCCCTAACTCCTTATATCCCGACCTCGTTGGGGACTTGCAAAGAAAAACAGAGAAAAAGCAGACCGCTCTGATACCACTGATCCGGATTTAAACAGGAACGCAACAAATTACAGAGATAACCATATACACAAAGATGCAGCGGAAATAATACTTCATTTCATTACTGTAAAATACTGAAATATGCTTACAACCACAAATGGAAATAAACCAGTTAGGGTGATGGTAGCTTATCTCTGAGAAGAGATGTGGTGGCTACATGCCTCTGAATTGTGTTACAATGAGGCTCGAAGGCCTATTTAATGTTGAGAAACAATGGAAAACCTTTCATATCCCGAAACTTACCCCTAGAAGATGAAACGCCAAATTGTGGGCCCCGTTTGGGTAAATTGGTACATCAATTTCTCGGGGTCGTAACTTTGGCATACGATCTCCGTTTGACGCGTACAATAGCTCGTTAGAAAGATCTATTCGAGCACTATCACATTGGGAGCATGGACCTGTGTTGCCCCAGATTTCCCAAAAAACGTCGTTTAGGGCCTCAAAACAGCTCCGGAAGTTCAGGACCCGAAAAACTGCTAAAAATAGTAAATTGCTACAATTTAGGAAATTGAAAAAGCTGAAAGAGACAGTTGAGGGGCTCCAAATGGGATAGGTTGGTGGCCACCAACATCCACCTGGATCATCGTATTGGTAGGGGGTTAAATAATGTGGTTTTTAGAGGTATTTCCCAATATGTAGTCAAATTAGGGGTATTGTTTAGTATGCCATGAAAGCACATGATATGTCAAAGGTTCATTTAGTAAAGCCCTCGTGGAAATTATAGTAAGCTAGAATTTGAAATATTGAAAATATGTACCCTTATCTTTTCTTAGCGTCCTAAATATTTTGTGGCTTGAAGCTTCTTAAGAAAAATGTTACATCAAACATTGTAGGATGACTCATTTGAAATTGATTTCAATACCAATCAAAAACCCTAACTTCCACAAGGTATATATTTGAAAGTATAGAAAATTGGGATCATAAATTTTCACCAACTATACATTGGTAACTATCCTCAAAACTTTTCCATTCGTAGCTTCCTTAAAACAAAGTTATATCGAATAAATGACTCATTTGAAACTAAATTAAAGAATAGTCACGTACCCTATGTTCCACAAGGTATATCATTAAATGTACAATGAATCGAGCCTGAAATTTTAAACATAGGTACTTCGCGATCTCTCCTTAGTCTCCTCAAAATTTCATTTTCTAAAGCTTCCCAAATAAAAATTTATAATGAAAATACCACAATGATCTATTTGAAGTAGAAAAACCTTATGATCATATGCTCTAATATCTAATTTCATGGATCAAATACATACACGATGTACACCAATGTGGGCATGGAGCACAACTCCAACATAGATAGAATAGATAAGTTACACAATAACTCCTTAATTAATAGGATAACCTTTTTTAGTTGCCCAAATACATTCATACATTCAATTCAATTGTCCTCAATATTGACTACATGATCTCTATATATACCTATTCATACATTGCACATATGGCATCTTCATCGCTAAGTTGGCCCTATTACATGTACATTTACACATTGCATGTATATTTAAACCCATATATGGCCCCCTTGTGATCATACAATATACATTTAACCCAATATTAGCCCCCCCTTGGGGTCATAACAACTTAATACCACAAAATTTTGAGGATACTAAGGAGTAATATCATGGTATGGGTGGCCAAAATTTTAGATTCTAGTTCACTATACTTTCAAATATACACCCTATGAAAATTAGGGTTTTTTACTAGTCTTGAAATTAGTTTCAAACAAGTCACCCTGGAGTGTTTGATATAATTATTTTTAGGAAGTTTAAGACCAAAATTTTTGAGGATACTAAGGAGATATATTAGTGTATAGGTGGGGAAATTTTTATATTTTTTCATGCTATAATTTCATAGATATACCCTATATAAGTTATTGTGATTAATCTTGAAATCAATTACAAACAAGTGATCTTGGAATTCATGCTATACTTTTTTCCTAGGAAGCTTCTAAACATGAAATTTTGAGGACACTAAGGAGAGATAACAAAGTACATGTCTTAAAAAAATGAAATTATGGGTTACTATAATTCGATAGATATACACTGTGGAATTTAGGGTTTGTGAATAATCTAGAAATCAGCTTCAGATGTGTCATCTTTCTATGTTTGTTGTAAGATTTTTCTAGAGACATTTCAGAGTATGAATTTTTAGGGTTCTAAGAAGAAATATAGAATTAATTCAATTAAAAATTTCAAAATCTTATTTGAAAATCTTGACATGTGGCATGTTGTACAAGTTCACTCTTGGGAAGAGGCTAAACATCTAGAAGTTTTAGGAATTTAATTATAAATTTGGCACATCAAATTTTGGTGAGTCCCATGAGATTGCAGAGAAGATATATCACAATACTACAAGTTGAAATTTCAGACTTAGAAGGATTGAAATCACAGAGATACACCAGAAGAAAGGTTAGCCTAAAGAATAAACTCTAGAATAGAATTTTAAAAGGTATGTTAAATTCAAACTAATAGCTTTTCATTGGATTTTCTGATTAAGGTGATTCAAAATTTGTTAGAAAGAGTCAACATGTGAGATTATAATGGAAAATGATAATAAATATATTGTCATTAGTGATAAAATATTGAGTTTCAAGTTGAGGATTTAGGTTTTATATTACTTAAGAATAAATGGAAATGTCTTACTAATCCATAAACTACCATGGGTATTCCATTGGAAAATTCATCACAACATATCTATTAAAATATAGTAGAAAATCTGAAATCTACACTATGAGAGTTTATTTCTCCTTAGATTTTTGGATCTATTAATTATTGTTTATTGTGTATACATGCAAATTACAATTATGCAGAAAATAGAGAACAATGAAATAAAAACTCACAAACCACAATTGGCACAAGATATATCTGGAGAAACCCTTTCGGGAGAAAACTTAGCTGGAAGGTGAGGCTACTCCCTTTCATTGAACAGAAAATGGATGCAAGTACAAAGAAGTAAGGCATGTGGCCCATGGGATAATGAAGTGAAAAGCTACTCTCTATGTTCTCTCTTCCTAATCCTCTCAACTACTCTGCATGTTTATGAAACAAAATGCACTCGAAAAGAATGGAACCCCTTTTCCTCCTAGTGGTTTGGTTATAACACAATTAGAGAACCTACTAGTTATTAAGCTTAACTCCTTCAATTCTTAACTAGAGTTACAATATAGAATATTATAGAGTCTTCTTCATCATGGTCAAGTGGCTATACTCTTTTCCATGAGTAATGGGGGTTGACGTGGCATCCTCTCAAATTATGGTGGTCAAAGCAAGAAGGTCAACTTCTTAGTGGCATAAATTTTTCATATGGACTATGATTGAGGTGATTCATGTATCGTTGGAAATTTATTTGTGTGTTGAATAGGGAAAATGTGTTTTACTAATGAAAAAATCCTTTACCCCCCCTCCCCCCAAAAACATCATTTAATGCCTCAAACTTCTCCCAAAAGGTTCTAAACCCAAATTTTCCAAACTAGGCCCCGCTAATAAAAATGGTTATGTGAGTTAATTCCTTCACCTTTTCCACTCTGAAAGTATCAATATGGATAAAAAATAATATAATGATCCAATTCAGATCAAACCTCCCCACTTTGGGAAGATTTTGGTACCCAAAAGATTCTATTGAATGAGGTGAGGAAATTTTTCCTCCACCTTCTCTCATGTGTACAATTTAGCCTTACCTAGGGTATATCATCTCAATCTAATTTATCAAAGGTCATGTTGCCCTTGTATTTTAGTTCTAGACCTCTTCTACAAATCTGTGATCCTTTTGCAACTCTACTTAAGCATCTAGTGCCAAATCCTCTAGAGAAGGTAGGACTTGTTCCTGTTCCTAATCTAGCATTGAAGGCTCATAGCGTTTAAAATTCTCTACATTCACCATTGAGTAAATGTGCATGTATGGGCTTAGATTGATTATATAGGTGTCATCTCCCACCTTTCCTAGTATCTCAAAGGGACCATATCACAAAGCCTTTATTTTCTTACCACGACCCTGTAATTGCTCCTTGTTCAATTGTAACCATACAATGTCTCCCACCTTGAAGGACTTCTCTATTCTATGCTAACATGCATGGCCTTATATTTTTCCTGTGACTTCTATAGTGTCTCTTGTACCTATATATGATTATGCTTGATCTTCTCAAAAAAAAAAAACTTCCCTTAAGGCTTCCCCTGTAAGATCCTCCCTCACTCCTCATTATTTCCCATAGGTAATATTCAAATGGGAAGGTGGAAAATATCCAAAACAAGTTTAAAATGGGTACTTACCAGTATAAGTGTGGACATATATGTTATGAGAGTGTTGTATATATACAAAATTTTAATCCTAGCTCTCCAGATGCATCTGATTGTAACATCTCAAACATTGCACCAAATTCCTATTGACTACTTTTGTCTTCCTACCTATCTGTGGATGGAATGTTGTAGACCTCTTTAACTTTGTGTCCATTTGATCCCACAATGTAGTCCAAAAGGTACTAAGAAATCTTGTGTCCCTATGGGAAACAATGCTCCTCGATATCCCAAAGTGCCGCCAAACCTATCCAAAGAACAATTTTTTTGCTTCTTGCCCATTAATGGTCTTTTTATAAGGAATCAAAATGCACATCTTGCTCAATATATCAAGTACCATGAATAGGTAGTCATGTCCCTTCCTAGTTGGTAAACATCTCAAAAAGTCTATGAAAAATCTTTACCAAGGATGAGTGGGTACAGGTAAGGGATGACATAGACCCTATTTCCTATTATTAGGCTTGTTGGTACAATAAAGCATGCATCCACTTATGAACCTAGATACATGCTCTTACATCTTGGGAAAATAAACATACCTATGAAAGTTGGCCACTTCTTACCCTACACCAAACTGTCTTGCAACATTAGAGGTGTGAACCTCTCTAATAAACTACAATCGATCAACTTTAGGAACACATAACTTATCTAGCATGTAGTGTAACCTGTCATGGAGATGGAAATCAATGGAGTTGTCACCATTGTGCACAATACTCTAGCTCCAAAATTACTGAAACACCTCCTTGAAGTCCTCATACTTTAATTATGCCTCTCTATATGCATCATGGGTGAATGGCTTCATAATGCATCAGAGATACCAAATTTGTCATCCTTGATGTGGGTGGCCTTGAAAGCATGTCAACCAAATTTTTTATGCTTTCCTTCTTATACTTGATCACTAAATGAAATTGTTGTAGAAACCCCATCCACTTGTAATTACTAGCTTATTGTAGCTTACTCTGCAATTGTAGGTACTATAGCGCTTGGTGATCTATGTGGGTTATTGTCTCCTTTCCCATCAGATAATGTTTCCGCTTATTCAAAACTTGCACTAGGGCATATAGTTCTTTGTCATAGGTAGGGTAGTAAAGAATTATCCCATGAATTACTTCATAATTGTAGCATACAAGTTGAGTTCCTCCTTGCCTCAAGGCTGCTCTTATAACATACCCACTCACATTTGTCTCCACTTTGAAGGGTTGTTGCAAGTTTGGTAATGCCAGAACTGATACTTGACCGATCTTCTTCTTTAATTCCTCAAAGGTCCTTGCCTGACCCTTTCCCACTGCAAAATCTTTCCACTTGATGTTATGGCATGGAGTGTTATTGCTACCATTTAAAATGAGGCTATGGATTTTCTCAACTATTGTGTTTTCCAAATGAAACCGATGACCTCAAAAAATTAATAGGCAACAACAATTTCATGATGGCCTCCATCTTGGCAGGATCCATCTTCAACACTCCTCCACCTATCACATACCCAAGATACACCAAATACTATAGTGCAAACTCACACTTCTTGATATTTTCTAGCAGTTGGTTATTCTTTAATGTCTCCAACATCTACAAAAAATGTGATATGTTCTCCTCCCAAGTAGCATTATATACCAATATATAATCAAAAAATGCAATAAAAAATGAATCTATGAAAGGGCACAATATATCATTCATTAGCCTCATAAACATCATTGGTGCATTGCGTAGGCTAAATGGCATGGCCAACCACCTGTTGTAGCGGCTACAACCACCCTCCAAAATTTTGGCTCACATGCAAATTTTGGAGCCTACCTTGGATCCTGCGAGCTATCGTCCTTGGTCACTTGTTGGTAAGTTGATGATCTCAAGCTTCCCCTCCTTGATCTTAAGAGTTTTTCATGTTCTCATTTTTATGTAGCATGTGTCATCTTTGGGCATAAGGATTGTTGTTTGTCATGCAAAGGGAATGTTCTTTTTATTCAAGGGAAAGCATGCGCGCATGATTTATTATCATCACATGTTTCACACTCACTTCACACACTCTTGTCACAAATGTTTTTGCATCAAGCAAAGTATGTCTTATGCATTATGGATGGTCTATGTTGCATCATTAAGTGTTTGTGTGCAATCAAAGTCAAATCTTATCTGTGTGCACATATGTTTCACTGATCTCACACTTAGCCAATTTCCCAAGCAACTTAGCAGCATCCAACCTCCCAGAATTGTGCACTTTTCTTCTGCAACCATCACGCTTTCTCCCTTACTTGTTGGAACTCCGCAGTGCGCAAAGACCCTATCATCCCTTAGCATCCAAAAATCACATTCATTTCCTCCAGTGTCTTTTCCCCAGCCGAAACCCGCTGTCATCAGGAATTGCGTAGTATTCTCCCTCGGCTACTCAGTCTGCCTTGTAACCTGAAACTCTGCAAATGTGTCCTCTCAGAACCCATCCTACATCAATGGCTTGCATCCAAAAACTGTGTAGTATTGCCTCTCAGCTTCCAGGGATGTACTACACTCAGAAATTGCGCAAAGGTGTCCTCCCAGGACCCACATTCGACAACAGTGTCCTGTGCCTCAAAATTGCACAGTGTTGTCCAAGCCGCCCCGTCTATCTTGCATTTAGAAACTCTACAGATGGGCCTCATTCCAACAACAGTCACTGCCCACTGAAATGACGCTTATATATCTCTCAATGACTATAGGAAAAGGTGACATGTTGAGATCACTCCCAAGGATTTGAGGAGAAGGACCAAGGAACCAAGTGATGGAAAAAGGTCAGGACTGCATGCAAACTTTGTCGGATGCATGATCATCTCAAGGGTAAGTTTGGTAAGTAAGGAACACCTTTCGAAGTACACCTCTTAGTTGATTTTTCAAGACTTATTGTCAGTGCCATATCATCGTGTCTTCGGTAACATGCATGTTTTCAAACACAAAAAAGTCATTTCATTTGTTTCCTCTACATGTCTTACTTCCTTTTTGCTTGTTTGACCAATTGTTGTCTTCGGCATGTTGATTGCCATGTCATGATTGTGACCTTGTTCTGGTGATATCGAAGATTTGTCTTTGTGTGTACAAGTTGTGCTCGATATGTAAACATTAGCTGCACTCACACACAAAGTGGTATGCCATGTCATGCAAGTGTCGTCACAGTCGTTCAATGATCTATCTCAAGTGTCACAATTGTCACTCGCACCCTTTAGTCAGTCACACTAAGCATGTTGCCCTGTTGGTTTGAGGCATATTGACGTTGAGTCATGTTGAGTGTGTGTTTGTAATTTCATCTATACATGAGTTCACTTGCTTAGACACTTAACCATTTTTCTGAGGATTTGTCAACCAGACCACCCTCCATCAGCCAGACCTGCACTGAGCTGCACTATGCAATCTCAGCCCTTAGTGACCAAGCATTGTTGCCCAGAACTATGCAAAGCTTGAGACTACCTTCAAGGAAGTCTGCACTGCGTAATCCTGGAATCAATCTGACTCACTGTCACCTAGAACAACGCAGAAGTTTCCCAAACAACTATCTGAGTCTATGCTTTCCGAATGCCTATCCATCAAGGAAAATTTTAGGGGCTAATGTTTGCACATGGGCTAATTTTCCATGCTTTTTCCAAAAAAAGATTTGCCAATTCACATTTTTTCCTAAAATTGAGTCGCCCAAATTTTATAAGAAAAATTATTTCACCTTAAAAATTGCCAAAATTTTATAGAGACTATATAAAATCATTAGAAGTTTGAATATTTTTTCTGAAATATCACCAAGCATTTTATGACTTGCATATTATGCATTAGTAAGATTTGCCAAGGTTTCTAATCTTCAAGATAAATTTCCATCCTTAAAATTTTCCATGTTATCCATCAAGCCTCCCATTGGTCAACCGAAGAATTTGACTTGGGCAGTGACCCAAGGCTGCACTCATCCCAAAAATTGTGCAGAAGCTATCAGCCTGCCTACCTGCACTGATTGAAGGGACATGCACCTGCTGTCTGTCACTGCACTGTCCATGGAAATTGTGCAGTTTTGTTAGTCAGTCCCCTTGCCGATTTTCTTGCCACGCCTCCTAAAAATTGCGCAATTTTTTTGGACAATCTACTTGCTGCCCGACACTCCGCTCAGCCCAGAAACTGAGCAAAAATGTCTTGCTTGACTGCCTCCAAAATCTGCATAGTTCTAGCTAGCAAGCTCCCATAGCCCGATCTCGGCCTCCTCTTGGAAGATCCACAGTTTTCACTGCTAGTGCCTCCTGTTGCCCGCACTGCCTTCCCTGGAAAAATTGCGTAGTTCTGCCTCCCAGCTGAGCTAGATCCCATTGATTCCATTGTTGTCCCTGTTAGGATATTCCAACACATAGGAAATAGTTAAGTATAACCTGGTCTAGTGTAGAGTTATGTAAAGTGTGTTTCTTTACTATGTACATTTGTAACTTACAATCCGACGGTCACGATATGTTCTAGACATCAAGTGATCTGATGGTTCATTCTCTCCTCGGTATTACCGACACTTGATCCGTGGCTTAATACCCAATTGGTCTATGATATCTATTTAAAGAGAATGGAGGGCCATTTGTAGGGTAATCGTTCATGAGAGAAACTTATGTAAATTTTATTTTTTTATTAATAAATTGCCTGAAGTGGCCGCGTTGGCTTAGGCCATGGAGTGTTTCCCTCTTTGAGGGTTTTAACCACGTCAAGAATACTGGTGTATTAATCTGTGATCTCTTTGTGAGTGGTGTCCTTTAGTGTTTTGTCTGAGGAACTTAATCTATAAATTCCTACATGATATCAAAGCTATTTGAGGGCCACATTCATTGGTGATCCAAATTGAAAGCTGATACAACTGCATCCGACTGTCGTTTCCTACATATACTATTTCTGACTGCTTTCGGGCTGAGAGGATTTCTCTATTGCGTTAGGAGCATCTGTTCCAGTGAGGAACCCCTTTCGTTTCACGTTAAAAGGTTTTCGGTAGCCGTAGCTACATCATTTTTAAGATCTTGAGGTATATAGTCTTAATTTCCAGTTTTAGTTATTTATCTCTCTGTTTATTTCAGTTTATTTATCTCTCTGTTTTTTATTACCGGATCTATACCTTTCATTTCTGCGTATGCTCTTTGTCTTGCGACTTTGTGCGATCTGGCCAAATCAGAAATAGAAAGGAAGGATTTTTCTCATGCATATGCTCTTTTCCGCCGCGCCTTAGTGTGATCTTGGAAAATAAAAAACATTGAGGAAAATATTTAGTTTGTGGCAAAAGCTAACTTCAAGCCATAAGGATTGGTTTTTTTGTATGTTTGTGTTGGGTTTTGTGGTTTTTGTTTTGTAGGCAAAAATAGTTTTTTCAAGTAAGCACGCACCCCAAAGCTTCAGTGACTAAAAAAAAAACAAACCCTTTCTCTTTTCCAAAAATTACTAACCTTTTAAACTAGCTCACTTGGTCCAAAGTTACTTTATGAGAATAGAGGTCTTGGGTTCAAGTCTTTCTTTTTGTTGACTTACTTTTTCAAAAAGCACATGTAACTTATGTTTTAAAATACTTTATCTAAAAGTGTTCTCACCCATTATAAAAAGTGAGTCACTTATAATTCTAATGTCTCTTTATCTTTTATTTAAGTTACAATTTAGTGAGTAGCTCATAAAGTACCATTGTAAAAGTGACTTTTACTTATTTATAAAAGTGGGTCACATAAAATCTTTTTTTAAAGTGAGCCAATTAGATTAAGTTTGGAAGGGGGGTGGGGGGTGTCGGGAGCGTGGGGATTTTTTTTAAATATAACATTATCATTCACTTCTGCACATTCACGCACTTCGTCGGCATCTTCAACAAATTTTCTTCAAAAAGCCATAACTTCTTCATCCAGACGCTGTTTTCAAAGCCGTTTTTTTTAATTAGCTTAATTTTTCGAGATCTTTCCATTATAACACTTTATTTTAGAATATACAACTTCAGTTTATGTTAAAATGGAAATTCCATGCCAAGTTATTCTTGACAACACCAACTCATTCCAATGGTGGTCCTACATTGTGGATTTACTTAGAAGTAAAGGTCTTTACAGAATAGCCTTAGGCCAAGAAACTAAACCTAAAGATGAAGATAAGGTAGCCAAAAGGGAAAATAGGCAAGATCAAGTACGTGGGTTGATAGGGATGTCTATTTCCCCAGACCTTAGATTCCATATCATAGAACTTGATACCCCTAATGAGCAATGAAACAACTTACTAAAGTTTTTGGAATTAAAAATGAATTTAGAGCCCATCAACTCGAAAATGAGTTGCTTACATTGGACCCCAATAATTTTTCTTCCATTGAAGATTTGTTGTCCAAGTTCAAGACCCTTAGACTTCTCTTGGAAGGTGTTAAGGTTAAGAAATAAGATGGTAGCCTTATCTATTCCATTCTTACTAATTTGGGACCAGCCTACTCTGTGTTTGTTTCCACCTTCCATTCTACTAGAGAAGATTTCATTTCTCAAGGACAAGACTACAAGTCCCCCTCTTTTGATGCCTTTTGTGATTCTTTAATAAGAGAACAAGAAAAACTCTTACATCTTGATCTTCTTAATCTTGGAAAATTTTCTAAGAAAGCCTTAGACACCCAAAACAACCAAATTCAAAGAATCCTAAGAAGCAGTATCCTAAAAAGAATGGTCCTAAACCAAACAGGGGTCCTAAGCAATTTCAGTCTCAAAATGAAAAATCATTCCAACAAAATGATAAGGCAAATAAAAACAAAGGGAAGAAGATTGATAGACATTTCCACCTTTGTAATCGAGATGGCCACTTAGAATCCAAATTCTTTAAGAAGATGGAAGCCTTGGAAGAAGCAATGAAGAAGCATAACATCCATTTGGAGCACTCCTCAACTTCAACTTCATCTTCAGGAATAGCACTTTCTGCATATGGTTGTCAAGCATCTCAGTCTGGTTATGCACTAAATGTATCTTCTTCTTCTCATTCTCATGGGTGGCTCATTGATTCTAGAGCTTCTTATCACATTGCCAAAAACAAAGCCATGTTTTCTTCTTTAAATGATTGTAACACCAAAAATATATATGTTGGTGATGATAGATCTCTCAGTGTTGTAGGGGCTGGAACTGTTCATCTAGACAATCGTCAATTTAATGATGTATTATGTGTTCCAACCTTATCCTGCAATCTTCTATCTATATATCAGATAACTCATTCGTGTGAAGGTAAAATCATTGATTTTCACCTCACGATGTTGTAATTAAGGACCTACGAGATCCTAGATAGTTTTTAGCTACTGGCATTGTTGATGATTCTACAAGGTTGTATAAGTTTAACAACTTTGGGTCATCAAATATTCCCTCAGTATTTGTTGCTCATAATGATGAAGTGAGCAAACTTTGGCATGAGCGATTTGGTCACTTAAACTATCGCTCCCTTCAAAATCTATGTAAAGAAAACATGGGGACAGGTCTTCCTATGGTATGTTGCAGAGATTGTGTTTGTTCTGGATGTGTACTCAGAAAACATCATCGAGATAGTTTTGAAAAACGTGCCTCTTGGCATGCCTCAATCCCTTTACAGCTTGTGCATAGTGATTTATGTGGTCCACTTCCAATTGTTTCATTCTCTGTCTACAAGTATTTCTTAACTTTCATTGATGATTTCTCCAGACGCACTTGGGTATACTTCTTAAAACTCAAGAGTGAAGTATTTAACATGTTCTTGGCCTTTAAGGCCTTTGTTGAGAAACAATATGGAAATCAAATTCTTAAGCTAAGATCTAATAATGGCAGAGAATATGTTAACAACAAATTCATCAAGTTTTTCACTGAGCATGGAATTCAAATGCGACATATTGTTCCATATACTCCACAAAAAAATGGTGTAGTTGAAAGGAAGAATCACACCTTAAAGGAAATGGCTAATTGTATGCTTCAATCTAAAGGAATTAGTTTTGATTTTTGGGCAGAAGCAATTAACTGTGCAAATTACATAGTAAATTAAACCAGAAGAAGCATGGAGCTCAATTAAACTAGATGTAATTCACTTTCGTGTTTTTGGAAGTGAAGCATGGGCCCATATTCCCGATGAGAAACATAAAGCCTTAGAACCTAAGAGTGAAAAATGTATTTTTTGTTGGATATTCTGAAGATGTCAAAGGATATAGACTTATTCCACTTAAGTCCAAAATTTTATCATTAGAAGAGATGTAAAGTTTGCTGAAAATATATCGGCCTACGAGCCTAGTTCGGCGGATGTGCCACCTCTCTCTATCCCTTCTACTTCTGAAAACATTTCTTCTTCAAATGATGACAACGAGGATGACAATCCTCCCCCACCTTCTCAGGATCCTCCTTTAGCTCCTCAGCTTCCAAAATGGGTCCGTGCTACTCAGGATGCAACAGGTTCTCTTGCAGGTGATCCTACATATCAGCGACGTACACGTTCTTAGTTCAATAGAACTTCTTCTTTACTAGTTCAAGCTTCAGTGAATCATGATCCTGACACCTTTGCAGAAGCTTCAGGTCATCTAGATTGGGACACAACTATGAATGAAGAATATCATTCATTTTTAGCAAATGATATATGGGATTTTGTTCCTCTTCCAAAGGGAAGAAAGCTTGTCAGATGTAAATGGGTTTATAGAACCAAGTTTGGACTAGATGGAAAAGTTGATAAAAATAAAGCTCGACTTGTTGCTAAGGTATTTTCACAAGTTGAAGGAATTGACTATACTAAAACCTTCTCCCCTGTTGCCAAAATGAACTCTATCCGCCTTGTTCTTTCCCTTGATACCTCTTTTAAATGGGAAGTCCATCAGATGGATGTTAAATCTACCTTTTTGCATGGGGAATTGCATGAAGAAATATATATGGAAAAACCTCCTGGCTTTATAAAATCAGACTCCAGCCTTCTATGTCGGCTTAAGAAATCCCTTTATGGTTTCAAGCAAGCCCCTTGGGCTTGGTATGCCAAAATGGATAGCTTTCTTTTAGATATTGGCTTTTTTAGGTGTCATTTTGACAATACTGTCTACACCAAGAAAGTGGGTAAGTCTCTTATCATTCTTGTTCATTATGTTGATGATCTTATCCTTACTGGTAGTGATCCCAACCTTATAAACCATGTGAAGTCCAGCCTTAAAAAGAAGTTTGAAATGACAAACTTATGGCACTTGCATCATTTTCTTGGTCTTCAAGTCTTGCAATCCAAGGAAGGTATTCCCCTTTCCCAATCCAAGTATGCCTGTGATATTCTACGCCACTTTCACATGGAAGACTGTAAGCCATCCCCTTCTCCCTTTCAGTCTAGAGCCAAAATTTCAGTCACTTGTACTTCCCTTGAAGTTGATGCTACCTTATATCATCAACATGTAGGAAAAATTTTGTATCTGACCCATACTCATCCTAACCTTTCCTTTTTTGTTGGCCTTATTGCTCAGTTTATGCAAAACTCACATGAAATTCATTGGAAGGTAGCTAAAAGAATACTTCATTATGTTCGAGGTACAGTTCAGTTTGGGATTCATTACATTGCAGAAGCATCTCCTCTATTGGTTTGTTTCACTGATTCTGATTGGGCTGGTGACCCTGATGATTGCAAGTCTACTGCAGGTTATGTGTTCACTCTTGGTTCTAGACTTATTACATGGGCTTGTAAGAAACAAAGTTCCATTTCGCTTTCTTCAATAGAAGCAGAGTATCCTGGCGTCGTAGAAGCTAGTAAGGAAGCCCCGTGGCTTCTTCAGATCCTGTCAGAGTTTGGCTTTCAGCAACAACATCCGACTACACTTTGGTGTGATAATCAAAGTGCCATTAAACTATGCAAAGGTCTAGCCCATCATCAGTGCAACAAACACATTGAACTACAAATGAACTTCATCAGAAAGCTCATTCATGACCATGTTCTTGAAGTGCAATATTTTTCAACCGATGATCAAGTTGTCGACATCTTTACAAAGGCTCTCACAGAGGCGAAGTTTACTAAACTTCGATTTATGGTTGGAGTTCAGGAAGTTGTCACTAAGGGGGGATAGGCTCTAATGCCTCCTTCCTTCTCCTATTGTGTCATATTTGCACATCCTTCAATCCTATCCCAAGTTTTTCTTAAGGGGGGGTGTTAGGATATTCCGACACATGGGAAATAGTTAAGTATAACTTGGTCTAGTGTAGAGTTAGGTAAAGTGTCTTTCTTTACTATGTGCATTTGTAACTTACAATCTGACGGCCATGATATGTTCTAGACATGAAGTGATCCAATGGTTCATTCTCTCCTCTGTATTACTGACATTCGTGGCTTAACACCTGATTTGTCCATGATCTCTATTTAAAGGTCATCGAGGGTCATTTGTAGGGTAACCGTTCATGATAGAAACTTATGTAAATTTTATTTGATGAACCAAAGTTGTTAAACTTATACAACCTTGTAGAATCATTAGAAATGCTAGTAGCTAAAATCTGTTTAGGATCTTGTAGGTACTTAATTACAACATCGCGAGGTGAAAATTCAATGATTTTCCCTTCACCTGAATGAGTTATCTGATATGCAGATAGAAGGTTGCAGGATAAGGTTGGAACAGATAATACATCATTAAATTGACCATTGTCTACATGAACAGTTCCAGTCCCTTTGGTGTTTTGTCTAAGGAACTTTCCCTGTAAATTCCTACAGTCCCACACTACTCAACCCAGCTTCTCAATGACCTTTGCGCATGTTTTCTCGACAGTGTCGTGGAGCCTCGCATCCTGGCCTGAAATGTGATTTGTGATGTTCTAGAGCCTTGTCCTTTCTCCCAGTCACCTGCACCCAGAAAGGAAAGACAATGCATCATGGTATACAAGGGGATTTATGGATTTGATGTCGTCTCGTCATGAGTGATTGTAGAAACAAGTATATGGATGAGACACGGCACAATGACGAATGGGATGAACAAGGTGCACATGTTAGAAGACTTTCTTGCGGTTGGATGAACACATGAATCATACCACGTAGCAATAGAAGGAGACACATGCACATGCATGAACTATCAAGTGAACACAAAGACCATTGAAGACTCTACGCACTCTTCCATGTGGAGGTGAAGCTATGTTACACCACAAACACACTCATCACTTAGAAAAACAACAACTCGACATGAACAACACAATCAACATGTGCATACCTACAACAGCATGTCGAGTTATGTCATGAGTCACCTCGGCCACATCACTACTTTGGGTCATAACTGTGTAATCAATGTAATGTAATGTGTAATTCCAAGAGACCCACAGATGAAGTCAAAGAGTCATGTAAGTCAAACAATCATGAGGGAAGTAGAATAGTCACAAGGGTTAGTTTCACCCTTGGCTATATATACCCCTCATTTGTACATTCAAGAAGACTTTTCACCTTGACTCTTCCCACATAGCCTTGAGAGTCTGTAATCTTTTCTTTGGGGAGCAAGTAGCGGCTCCAATGCCCCGCTATTAGGGTTAGTGATGTATGGTGTATGGATGTGTCCTGGAACTTTCACTTAATTTAGAAGCCCGTTAACAAGCCAACACATTTTCACACATGTATTGTATTCGTTTGTAAGACTATTCCTTGGATGCTTGTAATGCATGTTGCTTTAACCTGTATTAAGAAAATTGAACTATTTCATTTGTTTTAGTGCACATGCTATTGTAAATGTGTTGTATCAGTTGTTAACATTGTCTCGCCTGTGTGTACTATTCCGTCAGACACTTGAAAAATTCATTCTTGTAAACTTGTTATAACGGTCATTGCACTTATGTGGACTATTCCGTTGGGTGTTGTACATGCTATCTGTTCACTTTGTGTTTGTGACTGCCACATCTATGTGGACTACTCCACCAGAAGCTGCACATATCATGTTGTGTTGTGTGTCTCTAACAGAGTTGGGACTATTCCCTTTCAAGCTGAGACGTACTCTCACCCTCTCCCTTCGCAGTGAAGGAGCTTAGACATAAGTTACACTAAGCACTCACTAGGCACACAAACCTCATTGTTTTAAGACTATGTAAAACACTCTCATGTGCTGACAAGTAAGAGCTAAGGCATATCTTTAAGATAATGGAAACTGAACCATCGTACCAAATGGGACTCCTACACCAAACGTTGTGAGGTGTAGTTGGGACTTCATACTGGGGAGATCCCCTGAATGTTGGCGAATCCAGCATCGTCTACATTTCTGGAGCTAGAAGGAGGGATAGATGACAAGTTGAGTCCTCACATCTGTTTTGAATCTTCACATAATTATCATGACTAATGACAAAATTTCTTCGTCGGAGTGTATGTCTTATGGAAACGAAATTGAAATCTTGAAAGAGTTCTGGAATGACTTATCACATAATACATATGATGGTAAAGGTGGAGCATCCATGCTTAGACACGTCGTTGGTGTCGTAGGCTCCTATGAAAGGCATGAAATCCATGAAGATTACATGACCTGCACATTGTTTGCATACACGCTTCAAGGGCATCCACTGCTATGGTGTGTCATGCTGCCCGAAAAGAATATTCACTCTTTCCATCATTTTTCACAGAGATAACCCACGCTTTCAATCATTTTGATCGTAAAGCACTCAATAAAGATTTTGGAATGACAGAAAGAACTTGATTAATCCATTGAACAATTTCACACACGCTTTTGTAATCTTGCATACCTATTTCATGAAGATGAAATTGATTGGGAATTCATCGATGGGATATTTAACTATCTTCTTACATATATGAAAATCAGCAATTCTTAGAATCATTCGAACCCCTCCCAGCATACCTCGATGTTAGAGCTGCAAAATCTAAGATGGACAAGGTCTCTGTCACAAGTGACTATTCGTCCTCTTCTCATCGAACACCTCTAGCTCTGCAGTGCGAGGTGGGAGAATGTACGTGCACATCTGTTGAACTGTCACATCCTCCTACCCCACCCGCTCTTGATATCTGTGCAAATTTGGCTTGTAAGCCTACTGGTTATCATGTGGACTTGTTACCTCAACCTCTGTCCCTGCGTTCCATTGATACTCTGGATTGTACTATCTTGTGTTCTTTCGTTCCAGACTCCACACTTGTTGTGAACAAGGATCAAGTTGTCGACGGAGTTGGTGTTGTGCAGCCAACTTGCACTATCATTTATGATGAGTGTGTGCAGGAATCTGAAGAAGAACCTGCAGTGAAGGATGAATCCCTTCCATCTGCACCTTGTTCACTCTATCCTAACATCTCTTGTGATTCTGCCACTTTTGATTTTCCATGTGAAAACTCATCTCTAGATTTTTTTACTTCCGATGATTCACATGACACACCAGATGTCAACTTGTCATTACATCGTGGAGAGGACACATCTTCCTCTGAAAATTTGTCCCATCTGTCATTTGTCATTTTTGAAAACACGGAGGGTGAACTTCCTTATTTCTCATCAACCCCTCTGCATGATTCATCAGATCATGAGGATGCCGACGAACATCCCGAATGTTCTGATCGTGGTTGTCGTGATCTATTGGATCACGATGTTGATTCACTCACTGTTAATCTTCCTATGCCATTGGTCTTCGACGATCTATCTATTAACAAAGTGGAAACCCTGCAGGATGTTGAGGCACTTCAACCTGAGCTAATGGTTACGTCAGGACCTTGTTGTCCTAAGGTTAGTTCCACTTCCGATCAGAATTTTTTTGAAACACCCAAGGCTCCTCATCACTCATTTGTATGCATTGAAGATCAATCTAATACACAGGTTTCGCTTCCTCCACTTCAATCACGTGATCCCATCGCTCATGCATTGGAGGAATTATACACAACAAGCACACTTGCAAGGTGTAAGTTGTCTCTCTTTCTCATGTTTGCTTGTATGTCACATTCAAGAGAGTGTGCATGCTTATCATCTTCACGCAATGTTTCACAACACCATGTTAAGTCTGCATAATGTATGTCTTGTGCATTCACTCTTTTATTTTCTGTGGATGTTTTAGAACTAGGAGTGTGTTGGTATTCGCTGATCAATTTTTCTTGTTCACTGGTTTACATGCTTTCACCAACATGGGCCACCCAATGCGTCAGTGGATGCATTGGAAATATCACTTCATGTGAGTAGGCCCATGCACTGTTTAGTGTAGAAGTAGGAGTAATGTTTTCTTTCTTTCTTTTCTTTTCTTCTTGGTTTGCATGTTTTCTTTGCTTTCTTACTTGGCACTTGGTTTCTTTCTTGCTTGCTTTGCTCACTTGTTGTTCTTTCACTTTACTTCTTCCTTTTTCTTTTGCATTCTTTGCTTGCTTGTACCCATAGGTTAGCCTCCCATGAAACCGTGTTGGCTCTCGAGACAAGCTAGGAAAATCTAAGAGGACTTGTACAACTATCAACATTTGGTTATATGTTGTCCCCTCTCTTTATGAAGAGCTTGTTGTCTTCAGTCGATGATGCCTTGCTGGAAAATACGTTTTTTTCAAAGTGAGTCTTGGTGAAACGCACAACGCTTGCATTGTTAACTAGTACTGCCTACTCTAATCGGTTCTTTTGGGTTAACCCTTGTCAGATCAGTCAAGTAGAGTAAGGTGAGGGGGAAAACATTAACAAGTATGTCAGAGGTATTTATAACATACTTATCTAAAGGAACAACCTCTTTTTCTCTTAATAATTTGGGATCCCTCTTCCGCCTCTGAAATAAATAAGTGCCTATGCACAATTCTTTGAAAAATGAATAAGGAAAACAAAGAGAAAGGCTTCTTGCAGAGAGAGTTGATACAAGTAACTCCACCAGGGTACTGACCAGGTTCATTGGTAGTGGAGCAATGATTGTGTTCCTGCATGACTCCATCGGGGTACTGTCCAGGCTTGCTATCAACAGAGAAACACCAGAGATGAAACTTAAAATCTGACAATTATATTGCTTGTGCATCCATATACCCCTCATCCCCAATCGAAACAACTAAGTTGACTTGGCTTGGAATGTGTGCTGACCGATCAAGAGAATGGCAGGGACTACATCTTTCACACAAGCTAGTACAGAAGCCATTGCGATCAAAGAATCAAACAATAATTCCACAAGGGTTAGACTTGTTTTTTACGAAACAAGGTCCATACAAAGAGTTGGGGTTCTACGAGTGTTTCGCCAATGTTGTAATGGCTACAACTACTCTCCAAAATTTTGGCTCGCATGCAAATTTCGAAGCCTATCTTGGATCCTACAATCGATCGTCCTTGGTCACTTGTTGGTAAGCTGATGATCTCAAGCTTCCCCTCCTTGATCTTAAGAGTTGTTCATGTTCTCATCTTTATGCAGCATGTGGCATCTTTGGGCATAGGGATTGTTTTTTGTCATGCAAAGGGAATGTTCTTTTTCTTGAAGGGAAATCATGCACATATGAGTTGTTATCATCATGCATACATGTTTCACACTCACTTCACGCACTCTTGTCACGAAGGTTGTTGCATCAAGAAAAGTATGTCTTATGCATTCTGGATGGTCTATGTTGCATCACTAAGTGTTTGTGTGTGATCACAGTCAAGTCTTATCGATGTGTACATATGTTTCACTGATCTCACGCTTAGCCAATTTCCCAAGCAGCTTAGCCTCATCCAACCTCCCATAATTGTGCACTTTGCTTCTGCAACCATCAAGATTCCTCCCTTGCTTGTTGGAACCCCGCAGTGCACAGAGACCACAACATCCCTTAGCATCCAAGGTTGTGCAGTGGTTTCCTCCAATGTCTTTTCCCCAGCCAGAACCCACTGTCATCAGGAATTGCACAATGTTCTCCCTCATTTGCTCAGTCTGCCTTGCAACCTGAAACTGTGCAGAAGTGTCCTCCCGAAACCCATCCCGCAGCAGTGCCTTGCATTTAGGAACTGTACAGTATTTCCTCTCGGCTACTCGGGCTGCACTGCACTTAGAAATTGTGCAAATGTGTCCTCCCAAGACCCCCATCCCACAACAGTGTCCTGTGCCTCAAAACTGCGCAGTTCTGTCCAAGATGCCCTATTTGTCTTGCATTCAAAAACTCCACAGATGGACCTCCCAAGGGCTCATTCTTGCAGCAGTCACTGTCTGCTGAAATGACACTTATCTATCTCTCAGTGAATACAAGAAAAAGTGACATACTGAGATCACTCCCAAGGAGTTGAGGAGAAGGAACAAGGAACTAAGTGATGGAAAAAGGTCAGGACCACATGCAAAATCTGTTGGATGCATGATCATTTGGAGGGTAAGTGTGGTAAGTAAAGAACACCTTTTGAAGTACACCTCTTAGTTGAGTTTGCAAGGCTGCTTGTCAGTGTCATATCACCATGTCTTCAGTAACACGCATATGTGCAAAAACAAAAAAGTCATTTCATTTGTTTCCTCTACATGTCTTGCTTCCTTTTCACTTGTTTGACCAACTATCGTCTTCGGCATGTTGATTTCCATGTCATGCTTGCAACCTTGCTCTGGTGATATTGAAGGTTTGTCTTTGTGTGCACAAGTTGTTTCTCTATGTAAACATCAGTTGCACTCACACACAAAGTTGTATTACATGTTGCAGAAGTGTCATCACGATCGTCCAATGATCTATCTCAAGTGTCACACTTGTCGCTCACACCCTTTAGTCAGTCACACTGAGCATGTTGTCTTGTTGGTCTGAGGCATATTGTCATCAAGTCATGTTGAGTGTGTGTTCGCAAGGTCATGTACACACGAGTTCAATCTCTCACACACATAACCATTTTGTCGAAGATCTGTCGACTGGAGCACCCTCCATCAGTCAAACCTCGACTGAGTTGCACTATGAAGTATCAACCCTTAGTGACTAAGCACTGTTGCCTAGAACTGCACAAATATTGATACTTCCTTCCAAGAAGTCTGCACTGCACAATCCTAGAATCAACCTGATTGATTGTCACCAAGAACAACACAGAAGTTTCCCAAGCATCTATCTCAGTCTGCGCTTCCCACAAACCTATCCATCAAGCCTCTCACTGGTCAACTGAAGAATTTGACTTGGGCAGTGACCAAGGGCTACAATCATCCAAAAAAATGCATAGAAGTTGTCAGCCTGCCTGCCTGCACTGATTGAAGAAATTGCGCAGAAATGTGGGACAGACACCTACTGTGTGTCACTGCACTGCCTATGAAAATTGCACAGTTTTGTCAGTTAGTCCCCCTGTCATCATTCTTGCCACTCCTCCGAAAATTGTGTAGTTTTCATGGACAGTCCACCTACTGCCCAACACTCTGCTCAACCCAAAAACTATGCATACATGTCCTGCTTGACTGCCCCCATATCTGTGCAGTTATGGCTAGCAAGCTCCCACAGATCGATCCTAACCTCCTCTGGAAATATGCACAGTTTTCACTGCGAGTGCCTCCTGCTACTCGCACTGCCTTCCCCAAAAAAATTATGCAGTTCTTCTTCCTAGCTGAGTCAGATCCCGTAGATGTCACTGTTCTCCCAAACTGCTCAACCCAGATTCTTAGTGACTTATGTGAAATTTTTCCCGACAGTGCCCTGGAGCCTTGCATCTTGGACTGAAATGTGTTTTGCGTTGTTTCAGAACCTTGTCCTTTATCCCCGTCACCTGCACCCAGAAATGAAAGACAATGCATCATGGTAGACTAGGGGATTTCTGGATTTAATGTTGTCTCGTCATGAGTGATAGCAAAAAAAGGTGCATGGATGAAACATGGTGTGATGACGAATGGGATGAATAAGGAGCGCATGCTAGAAGACTTGCTCATGGTCGGACGAACAAATGAAGCATACCAACTAGCAAGAAAAGGAGACACATGCGCATGCATGAACTATCAAGCGAACACTAAGACAATTGAAGACTCAACACAATTTTCCATGGAGAGGCGAAGCTATGGTACACCATAGACACACTCATCACTCAGTAGCACAACAACTGGACACGAACAACACATCCAGCATGTGCATACCTGCAGCGGCATGTCGAGTTGTGTCATGAGTCGCCGCGACCACATCACTACTTTGGGTCATAACTGTGTAATCAATGTAATGTAACGTGGAAGTCTAAGAGACCCACGAATGAATTCAAAGAGTCATGTAAGTCAAACATTCATGAGGGAAGTCAAAGAGTCAAAAGGGTCACTTTCACCCTTGGCTATATATACCCCTCATTTGTACATGCAACAAGACTTTTCACCTTGGCTCCTCGCACATAGCCTTGAGAGCCTATAATATTTTCTTTGAGGAGCGAGAAATGGCTCTAACGCCCTTCGATCGGGGTTAGTGATGTATGGTGTATAGATGTGTCTTGGAACTTTCATTTAATTTAGAATCCCGTTAATAGGACAACACGTTTTCACACATGTATTGTATTCGTTTGTAAGACTATTCTTTGGACGCTTGTAATAGATGTTGCTTTAACTTGTATTAAGACAGTTGAACTATTTTGGTTGTTTTAGTGCATATGTTGTTGGAAATGTGTTGTATTAGTTGTTAATGTTGTCTCACCCATGTGGACTATTCCATCGGACACTTGACAAATTCATTCTTGTAAACTTGTTTTAACAACTGTCGCACTCGTGTGTCAACTATTCCGCTGGGTGTTGTATGTGATATCTGTTCACTTTGTGTTTGTGACTACCACATCTGTGTGGACTACACCGCCAGAAGATGTGCATGTCCTGCTATGGTGTGTGTCTCTAACAGAGTTGGGACTATTCCCTTTCAACCTAACACTCACTCTCACCCTCTCCCTCCGCAGTGAAGGAACTTAGACACAAGTTACACTAAGCACTCATCACGCACATGAACCTCGTTGTTTGAAGACTAAGTAAACCAATCTCATGTGCTGACAAGCAAGAGCTAAGGCATATCTTTAAGATAATGGAAACCAGGCCATCGTAATGGATGGTACTCTTACACAAAAAAGTGTGAGGTCTAGTTGGGACTTCATATCGGGGAGATCTCCTGAATGTTGGCGGGTCCGGCACCGTCAACACCACCCATATAAACTTTTCCTAGTTTTGAAGGTGGGCTTCTAGGTATCTTCTTCTCTGACTCGAATTTGGTGATATCTAGACTTTAAATGCCACTTGGTGAAGTATTTCACTTCTTGAAACTAATCCAACATATCATCTATTCTTGATAGGGGTAATTGTTCTTAAGCATAATTTTTTTTAACACCCTATAATCTATACACATTCACTGAGTGTCATCCTTCTTTGGCATGATGATGATGGGTAACCCACATGGTGATGTACTCAGTCAAATGACACCTTTTTCTAGTAGTTGTTTCAATTTTTCTTCACCTCACTTGCTTCTATAATAGATTTTCTATATAGCCCAATGTTTGGAAAAGGGGAGTTCATCATTAGCTGGATCTCGTGATCCATTTCCCTCTTGGGTGGTATCCCTTTAGGATCCTCGAACACATCTCTATATGCTTATAGAAATTTTTCTAGTTGTTGTTTCTATTTCTTAGTACACCCCTACAAGGATGCCTTTGCATTCTCTATATCTTCTATAGACTGATTTTCTCTTAAAAGTAGTAAAACATATTTCTTTCCAGAAGTGATCAGTTTCTTGGCTTGGTTGGCACTTACTAGTGAATTTTTCATCTTGACTTTGTGCATGTTGATGGTGAACTTGACAAGGTTATACTAGTTATACATTTGCATGAGTATTGCATCTTACATGTACATATAAATACTTCCAAACACTAAGCCACATATATCAAGGGGAACTACATCTAGTTCTACTTCATCAATAAAATCAACACTGATAGCAAATCTGATTTTGCATTGTTTTGTTACCTTTATTTATGCATCCTTACTTACCCATCCCAATGGATATGAGCTTGGATGAGCACAAACTTTCATTCCTAATTTGTTGACCAACTTTGTTGCAATGATATTTTCCTATGATCTTGAGTTGAATAAAGCATTAATGTTGTTCTTTTTAACCTATATCTTTATATGGAAGAGTTTGGTATTTTCCTTCTCTTCATGTTGTTGAAGGCTAGTTAGATTCACCTCCTTCTACACTAATGTACATACGATCTTTTCATCCACATCCGAGATGATTTCAACCTAGTTTCTAGGATCAGTGGCCATGCAATTATCTTTCTTATCATATTTCTTTTTTTTCTTCAGTTTAAGCTCTGGATGAAACTTCCAACACTTCTCCTCTATATGGCCATCAATGTTACAGTGGTTACAATGGTTGTTGGGATCTTTTCAGTGGTGTGTTGTGGCTATCATATTTTTATCTTTTCCACCTTTACACTTCTTCTTCCCCTCCTTAGAAGCATCTTGGTGGGCCTTCTTCGAGCCACTTGATTTCCCTTTCTTCTAACCAATGTTCTCAAGGTAATATGCTTGTACAGAATCCTTGTCCATTGATATGGGCTTAAAAAACATCATTTTTACTTAAATGGCCATGTAGACCCCCCAAGTACTTGAGGAGTAAATATGGGTTCTTTGGGGAGATACCCAACATTATATCCATCTTTCTAATCTTTGTGGTGTAATCCTATGCAATCTATTCCTACGCCTTCTTGAGGTAATGCCACCAGATCCACTTGTCCTCTAAATACCCAATATGGTAAAATTGTGAATTTATGAGGGTTTTGAAATCCTCCCATGTAGTAACTAGAGGATATCCTTCCAACATCAAGGTCTCTATGTGGCTTTCCACCAGGTCAGGGCATGGCCCTTTAATTTTAGCTGAGAAAATGAAATATTCTAGTCTTCCTCTATATGATGGACACAAAAATAAAATTCTAATTGTTGCAACTAGTGATTTAGCATCAAATTGTCAATATCACATTAATGTAGCTTGATGTCAACCTTTGCTTCCATTTTGAACTAGAATTTTGGATGCTTTGCAACACTCAAACTAGGTTGATATTTTTGAGTTCTTTCTTCAACTCCTTTTTTTCTTCTCAATCTCTTGATCTCCCCTCTAATTGGACCTCTGCATTAGAACCCCCATATTCTCCAAATATTTTGATTTTATTGGTCAGGTCTGCCATAAGTAGGCTAGAATGATGATTTATATCTGCAACATGTGCTTCTAGCTCTGGAAACCTCTCCTCTGTTGGATCATGACGATTATTCATAGGTTCATCGACCATGACTAGGGTTTTTTGAATTTTAGGTTAACTGATCTAGATCCCTTGAAACTCCCCAAAATATACCAAAATAAACCTGATATGATTAGTAAATGTGGATATTCCATTAGACAATTTGTTACAACAAATATACTAAAATATATTAGAAAATCTGAAATATACAATATGAGGGTTTATTTCTCCTTAGATTTTTGAATTTGTTAATTATTGTTTATTGCATATGCATGCAAATTATAATTATGTAGAAAATATAGAACATTGAAATAAAAAATCACAAACAACAATTGACACAAGATATACCATGGGAAACCATTTTGGGAGAAACCCCAACTGGAAAGTGAGGTCGCTTTGTTCTCTTTCTCTAAATAAAAAATGGATGCATGCACAAACAAGTAAGGCCTATGGCCCATGAGCTACTACAATGCACAAATCCTCTATGTATGCTCTCTCTCTATCCCTCTCAACTAATTTTCTCATCTATGGAACCAAATGCACTAAAAAAGAATGGAATCTCTTTTCCTCCTAGTGTCTCGGTCTTAATATAACTTGATAGCCTACTAGTGGTTAATTTTGACTCCTTCAGCTCTCAACTTGAGTTATAATATTGACCCTTCTAGAATATTATTCATCATGATCACATGGATAGCCCCTTTTCCATGAGTAATGGGGGATGACTTAGCATCCTCTTGAATTATGATCGTCAAAATAAGAAGGTCATGTTCCAAGTGTGTAATGTCCATATTTCTAGTTTCGCATATGATGTGGTTAGGATGGATTTCCAGGATTTATGACAGTCGAGTTGTAATGGCCCTAGGTTGATTTTCTATGTCAATAAATAAGACCAAGGTCATGGGACACTTATTGCAAGTTGAATGGAGGGAAAACACTATAGTGGGCATCACTTGTGGTTTATTAATGGCTATGGGAATTGGCAATGGTTTTCAAAAAGGAAAGAGGAAATAAATGACAATTAATTAAAATAATAAAGGAAAATAAGAGGAAAAGGAGATGAAGAGACACAAATTTGCATGCAAAGGAAATTAGAGAGAAATTAGAGGAAAATTAAAGAAAAAGGAAAAAGGAAAGGAAGAGACTAAACATCAATGGTAAAAATGTATCAAAGAAACAATACACATCTTTTTGTCAGTTCACAACTTTTATTCAGTTCTAGATTTGATCAATTTCAGAAATAGAGCTCTAAGAGAGGAGAGAGGGAGCACTTGGACAAGAAAGAAATAAAAGAAAAGCAATAAAAGGAAATCAAGAGAGTGTAAGGAAAATCTTGGATCAACAACTACGACAAGTGTACATTGTAGGTAACAAGTTACATGTGTGATTTCATTGTTGCGATTTGTATGCATGGTACATGCATTTGGTTGTTTGGTTACTTTCTTATCATTGGCATGGGATTTTCCTGGATTGACAATGGTTTCAGAATTACCTTCCCATTTCATCGATAGCCATGGTGTTGTGGGTGCCTTGTTTTGGTTTAAGCTTTGGATGGACGACAAACTTTGGATTTTGGTGAGGTGGTCTCAATAAATTCCTAAGGGTCAAAGGTGGCATTAGGGGAATTTTGAGGTCTAAAATGGGCCTCCTAAGAAAAATGTACAACCAAAATAAACTTTATAGGAACCAATAGGATTCAATATGATGATGTCAACCATGAGGGATGGTTCACCATTTTTGGAGTAAAAAAGTAAATTTTAAAAAATAATAAAATAATAAAACTACTTTTTCAACTTATCTCCCTAAAGTTTTACTCAAATTTTGAGCGCGATTGCTCGTTGAATGCAAAATTTAATTCCTCATCCAAGGAGTACCCATGTTCCATACCTTCGATGGACCCTGCTACACGAAAAATGAGAAATATATGACAAAACGTGATTGAAATCACATTTTTCATTTTTTGTGTATTAGGGTCCATAAAAAGTATGCAACATGGTTACTCCTTGGATGAGGAATCAAAATTTTCATCCAATGAGTGTTTCCACTCGAAACTTGAGTAAACCCATAGGGAGATAAGTTGAAAAAATAGTTTTTTCCTTTTTCCCTCTAAACTTTGATGATGTAATCTAAATTTAATTTATTATTTCCACTATTGTTTTATAATTTCCTTAGGATGCCCATTTTAGACCTCAAAATTCCTCTAATGATATGGGATTTCTCCTGGAACTCTTGACGAATGGGTGGAGAAAGGAAAATTCCTCTGGTTATGGTGAAGAAAGTTGGAGGCATCCAAGCTTGTTTGGTGTTAGTGATTTCTGGTCCATTTGGGAGAAATCATTGTGGTTGAAGGTTTAGGTGGTTTGGCCTCTGGAAGCCCTAGTTGGTTCTATTTTGGTTTAACGCATTGGATCCCACATTCATGCTTGGAATATGACACGGGAGTGATTGGTTGAAAGATATATTTGGTTCAACCCAATCTATGGACGGGTGGTACATGGAAGTACCTCACTTGGTTGGCTTTTGCATATGTTAATATTAGTTATTTCCTTATTATGATCAATGAGAACATGTGTTGATTATTGTCATGATTGTATAACTAATTGTCATGGATCAATTATGGTTATATGCTTGTTATAGACTTGGTTAAATCATTGGCTTGGGTTATGGATCTTGTTCATGATTGTTAAGTTAATGAATGGTTATAAGGATGCATGGGCTAACAAGTGTTGTTGCAGCTAATTTGAGAGGGCATTGAGCCTTCTTGATGATTCTTTGATGAAGCTAAAGAGACCTTGAACGTATATGCATTTATGACCTATAGCTACTATGTTTACCATGTGTTTGGCGAAATGTTCTCATGTGTTTGGTAACTTTTGAGTAAGAGGTAGCTTTATAACTTATCATATAGACTTGTATTCACCTTAGACTTATTTCTAGAATGTTCTGTGTTGTTTTGGGTAGTGGTCTATAAGCTAGCCCTGAAAAATTGGCATTGAATTCACAGCCGCATGCATGGAACTAGGAGTTTTTGGTTGCAACTGCATAGAGGGAGGCCTCTATGTGCGGTTGGAGCTTCCCAGTCGCATCCACAAAGGCTTATGTGTGTGGCTTGGTTATGAGCTCAGTTAAAAATACTTTCTATCTCAGGGTTTGAGCACCAAGGGTTGTGGTCTGACACCTAGGTGTTCTGATGTCCATGAGAAGTTTTAGTAAGTTTCCAGTTAGTAGACCCCATTTCCATAACTAGAAGTTTGATATTGGATCATGTCATAGTAACTCTCTCATGTTTACCTGGAGAGCTTGTAAAAGTGTGTAAATGTGGGATGGGATGGCTATAGGGTGGTATCAGAGTGAGGTTGCTGATGAGCCCCAATTTTTGGTAACAATTTGGGCTCATTTGGCCTACTTACCTTGCTCAACCCTTCATTTTTTATCACTTATGCATCATTTCTTAGTATATTCGTGTTATTTGTAGGAAGAAGGGCAGTCATTATGCCTATGTGGCTAATACATGATGATTTCAGTTTTTTTGACATTAAATGGAGCAAAGACCACGCAAATGAAGACAAGGAGACAGCCAAGGTGGCATTGAGGGTTTATAGGGAGGTTGTCCATAGCCTTGAATGACCTTCCTCGTGATCTCCACCCCAACTCCGAGCTCCAACAGTTACCACCACCGAGCTAGAAGGCAGCCAACGGATTCTACAGGAACAACAGTTTACTTTTAGTTGGACAGCCAAGCCCCACTAATTGAGGAGGCCAGCTTGGCCCTCATCATGTATAAATATTGAGGCTGTAGCCTTCGAGGAGACTCTTGAACTTTTGTTGTAGATTTTGAACCACGAGTTGTAGCTCTGTTTTTTCTCTTTGTAAGCCAATTTTGGCATGTTGTTAGACTCATGATTATGATCTTTTAATAAAAGGCAGGCAGATTTGGATTCAATTCTAAGTTCTTAGAGGAGCTATAGCTCTCAGGTTAGGGCCCAACCTGAGAGCAATAGACCTCCTTTTTTTTGTATTGTTACTTGTCTTTCTTTTATCATTGCATTTCTTTCCTTTACATGCACTTGAAAAATACAGTTTGCTGAGTTGACTGTTTCGGTTTGGTTATGTAGGTTAGTTTCATGAATGCAGTTGTTTCAGTAGTTTAGAATTAGCGTAGGGAGATTGAAGTTACGTTGAGTTCAAAAAGGTTGAATGCATGCTCACTTTCACCTCTGTTTGGGGACCGGAAGTGTAGACCGTGCCAACTGCCAAAAACACTGTTTTAACATATGCATGCAAGTATTGATGTAATTTTTTCGGTTGTAGAATTGTCCATACGATTATATCTTGAGTAATGACTCTTTGGGTCAGCATCATGCACGAATTCCCTTCAACTTACATTTCTGTTCTTTGATTCCTAATAAAACAGTTAGAATAGGTTGGTGAACTTTCGTCTACATGCAAGATAAGGGTGATTTGTTTCATTTACATTGCGCAGCACCACTTCATCGTGTTCTTATTCTTCTAAACCATGCATAAGCCACCTACTCATCCTCTGTTCAGCTCATTTGCCTTCCAACCCTTCTACTGTCCACGTTGCTCAATCTTTTTGACCTTCCACTACTACTACCCTCCTCTAGACCAGCTAGCTTTACACACACCTTCCCCACCTCATCTCTCTGTCCATATGCCATCTCAAGCTCCTCTTTCATCTTACCCATCCATCCATACAACTCCTTCACTCCTCCATCACCCAAACCTCCGCCTGCAGAACATCCTGTAGAAGTTAGCAGACTTCCTGTAGAAATCCCGAGCTTCCTGTAGGATCCCCTGCAGACATCCTGTAGAAGCCTGCAAACACGGTTTCCAAGCACCTGAACGTTGTGGACTTCTGTGGAATGGTGTGAGGGATCCCCTAGAACCTCTCAGAGTCCTCCTGACCTTTCCCAAGCCTTCCTCCCCTTTGAACTACCCCTGCACAGTCAAGACCCAATAAGAAGCACAATTATAATAACTCCACCCACTTGAGAAAAAATACCAAAAACGTGTTCTCTTCAATGGAAGTAGTTTAAATTCATGCATCTCATCTCACTAGAAGTAATGGAATCATTTCTAGAAGTTTCATTCCCACCATTGCATCATAAAGATTAAGCTAGTCAGATTAGGGTTTACTAGGGTTTCCATGTTTGGTTGGCTTTCAGTTCATTCTTGCAAAGTAGGTTAATTTCCTTTGAGATAGCCTTCGTTCATCATTTAGAAAGCTTCTTCTGAGAACATATAGAAGTTGGCTTGAGCCCTAGCGGACTCGTGCCAGCTGACCAAGTGACAGCTACGACAAGAGCTAGTACTTGTGCATACAACACCGTCGCTTCCAAGTTTGTTACGAGCTACCGGGTTGGTAAAATTAGAGAAGGAAGCTCCAAGAGTTGTAGCATTATTTCTACAATACTAGAGCCCACCAGTTGCATCACTGGACCTCGGCGTAAATAAAGATTGTTATGCATGCATGTTAGTTGTTTATGTTTTTGTCATGCACACATGTTGGTTATTTATTGTGATGGTTATGATATCCATGTGTAAGTTGGTATGCTTGTGATTTTGTATCGTGATAATTTGGAATAGCCTGTTCAGATGCAATAACCTCCCATGAGATACCTTAAGGTATGCTTTTTATTATGTGTTACATAACTAAAAATGGCATATTGTAGGAAATAGAAGGCCAAGAGATGAAGAGCAGAATAGTTGAGTACAATTCGTTGGACTCTCCATACAGGCCAGAGACCTTAGCAGAATGGTAGAGATCAGTTGAGTAGTAGGGAGATGGAAATTCTCTTAGTTTGGCAAACACATTGAGAAGTTTGAAGGAAGAAATTGTGAGTTGCAAGGTAGACAATGAGCGGTTAATTGATACATGAGAAAGGATTTCTAGAGCTCAAGAAAAACAAGTCAAGGTTAATGCAGTGATTCTTCAGAGCCTAGGAGATCTGCAGAAGCAGGGACAACTGGGGATTAGTCAGGGACAAGAAGAAAAGACAAATGGTGCATATGGAAGCAGGTCTCAGAAGGGGTACAGGATGGATAGGGAATATACAGTGAGAAGTGGCAGATCCTTGGATACACCTCAAAGGAGGATTAACACTCATGAATTTTATTCTAGCTCTGGTTTTGAGATACATGATATCCATTACCACCATCATGTTTATAGGAGGAGTGAGAGGGAGTACTCTCTAGAAGAGTTCAAGAAAATCAAGCCTCCTACTTTTGATGGGGAAGTGAAGAAATCAGAAGATGCAGAAGCATGGCTGCTTAGGATGAAGAAGTTATTCAGATTCCATAATTACTCAAAGAACATGAAAGCCAAGATAACCACCTTCAGTCTCAAGGGAAAATAAAATATCTGGTGGGAAGATGTTAAGAATATCATAAGCATCAAGGAAGGGAAGCTGATTTGGGATTATTTTGAAGACTCCTCAAGAAGAAGTACCTAACTGAGAAATAGTATGACGAGAAGGTTAAGGAATTCTACGAGCTTAAGATGGGTTACATAACAGATGAGGAATATATGACCAAGTTTCTGGAGTTGTTGAGGTATATGCCCTACCTCAAGGATGAGAAAACAAAGGTCTAAAGGTTCATCAATAGATTTCCTTTAGCATTCAAAGATCAGATTGAGTATGATGAGTCTCGGTCATTAGAGGAAGTCATCCCTGAAGATGAAGTATTGTTATGAGTAGTCAAAGTGCAAGTATAAGTTTAAGCGGACTGGAAATTTAATGAGAATATGAAATAAAAATGGCCTAAAAAGCAAGGAAGATCTCAGGATGCAGGTGACAAGGAGAATGTAGCACCTCATAAGAAGTTCAATGCAACTAAGAGAGGACATGGGTCTTAGCCTAAGGAGCAACAAAATAAAAGCAATGGTAGGAAACCTTTGAGGTGTTGGACTTGTGGTGGAGAGCATCGTAGGAGGGATTTTCCATCTCATTAGGGTGATAGGCCTCAGATTTATAGTGCTGTGGAGGTGTAGAAAGTTGGAGATGTAGACCAGAGCATTCCCCAGATCTATGAAGTAGTGGATAATAGGCAGGAAGATCATCAGACATCTAATATAGATATGGAAGGTAAGATTTGTGATCAGGTTATTTCTATTTTGATTGATCTTGGATCTAATTATAGCTATATTAGTCTTGACCTGTTGGATCAGTGATGATTGAATAAAGAAGTGCATGAAAAATATTGGTTGGTGTACTTGGCTATAGGAACTAAGAAAAGAGTTCATCATTGCATGAGATATTGTGAATTTGATCTTAATGGCATGCCTACATCAACACATACAAATGTGCTTCCTTTGGGTTCATATAACATGTTTTTGGGCATGGATTGGTTGTTCATTCAAAGGACTAAGGTAGACTGCTATGACAAGGTCATTAAGTGCCAAGATGATGATGGAGAAAAGAGAATCTTGCAAGGAAAGAAGAATCCTACCTTGGTGAGAATTCTTACAGCTATGCAGGCCAAGCATTGTCACAGGAAAGGGTTTTTATTGTTTGCAGTTCATGTTTCCAGTGACAAAGGGAAGGATATAGACAATGATGAAGTCCTAAGTAGGTATCCTATCTTGTAGTAGTTTCAGGATGTGTTTCCTACAGATATTCCAGAGTTTCTGGCTCATAGAGAGGTGGGTTTTTCTATTGAGTTGGTACTAGGAGAAACACTAGCATCTAAAGCATCGTATATTATGAGCACTCCAGAATTAGTGGAATTGAAGTTGCAGCTTAAGGAGATGATGGATAAGGGATACATAAGGCCAAGTGTGTCACCTTGGGGTGTAGTAGTGTTGTTTGTAAGGAAGAAGGATGGTACTCTCAGATTGCACATTAATTACAGATAGTTCAACAAGGTATCCTATCTTGTAGTAGTTTCAGGATGTGTTTCCTACAAAGATTCCTGAGTTTTCTACTCATAGAGAGGTGGACTTTTCTATTGATTTGGTACCAGGAGCAACACTAGCATCTATAGCACCGTATAGTATGAGCACTCTGGAATTGGTGGAACTAAAGTTGCAGCTTAAGGAGATGATTGATAAGGGATACATAAGGCTAAGTGTGCATCCTTAGGGTGCAGGAGTGTTGTTTGTAAGGAACAAGAATGGTACTCTTAGATTGTGCATTAATTACAGACAGTTGAAAAAGTTGACTATCAAGAACATGTATCCATTAACACAAATTAATGACTTGTTTGATCAGTTGAAGGGAGATGCAGTGTTTTTGAATATTGATCTGAGATCAATATATCATTAGGTGCACAATAAAGAAGAATACATCTACAATATTTCATTTCATACAAGGTGTCTAGTCAATTTAACGTCTTAAATTGCTCTACATAAATTATCAATCCGGGTATCGTAAACTGATGAAGTGTGGTGCACTATATGTGCTTAGTTAACCTCTTTCTTACTTCGTTGTTTTATAAAGTTATAATGTTCAACTCTTCCTAACCCTCTACTTCCAACATATAGTACTATGTTAAGCACGATTAAGAAGTAGTCAGAAATAAGTCCAAAAAGTAATCAAACTCTAAGGTGACAAGTAAGAAAAACCACTTTAAAGACCGGTTATAATGTTCAACTCTTCCTAACTCTCTGCTTCTAACATATGGTACTATGTAAAGCAGGATTAGAAAGTGGTTAAAGATTAGTCTAAAAAGTACTCAAAGCCAGCTGTAATTTATTAGTATTCTGATCTCTAAAAGATAAACAATTTATGATAAAGATACCATCAATATGTTAACATACAACTTTGAGAAACTAAACTAGAAGTAAGCTAGAAAATCAAAGTAAAGGCAGCAACTTTGAATCTGTCAACTGAAAATACCATCAGATATAAAGCAAATACAACAAAGACACACAATCCCGAGAGAAAATAAAATGCAGTAATTCAAATTGTACAAGGCAGGGGCCCCCTACTACCTATGAAATCAAAGCAAAATTAAACACACTTGCATAAATTAAAATTGCATGAATGAAAATCTAATCTACCTTACATTCTACAAAGCAATATTTACAAAATGAAATCTAATCTACTTACATCCTAATATGATCCATGACATCTACTTCACATCTCCTTCCATGTTGAGAACATCAAAGCTTTATTCAATTTCTTCAAAAGTGCAAAGTACAACAAAGCTCTCCAAAGCTTTCAAAAGCCATGGGATTAACAAACTAAAAGGACTAAGAAAAGACTAAAGGAAAGACTAGCAAATGAAGGAGAGAGATCTCCTATTTATACAAAAAGATGAGAGCCATCTCATTAATGATAGTCCATGAATCTCTCCCTCTACCTCTAGAGTCCTAATCAAAATAGGAACTGATAAGACACATGTCTTTTTAGAGTTACAATACAATTAGGAGATGTGACACATATCCTCATGATCCCATGATTCTTTCCAACCAAATTCGAATTTGGCCTTAGAGTGTCACATAAGGGTCTTCTAGAAGCCTCCTTTCAACCTACACATGTCAACAATCTCAACCCATTTGTTAAGTATAAGCATATGCACATTATTTTCTAATGTTTAACCACAAATTCACTTAAAAGGCTTAGAAATAATAAATATTGGAAAAACATAAAGGTGGCCCAATGATAATGAAAGTGGGATGAATGTGGTGACATAGTAGGTGAAATGGAGGTGATATAATGGACATAATAGTGAAAGTGTAATGGAAATGAATGACATTTTCAAGACTCAACATACCCCCCAACTGAAGCTATTGCATGTCCTCATGCAATATATATTACATTAACTCTTTTGATCCTTGAGCTTTGGCTTAACTTTGCATGATATCATTTGATAACTTCATATTTTTGCAAAGTGTTTCACTTGAATTGCAACATGCTTGGTTCTTGTGTTACAACCATTTTTTTTCTTTTGTTGCCTTCTATTTTGATCTTTGAACTTTGCATAATGATATTTTGATTATTGTTGCAAAGTATATCTTTATTGGATTGCATGATGGTTGGTTCTTGTGTGACAACCATGATTTTGTTTGTATCCAATTTATCCATTAAGCACTTTTTCAAAAGCCATTGTATGCTCATAATAGCAATGTAATAGTTAATATATGTTGGAAGTATGTGAGCTCTTGAATATGATATGGACATGGCAAGATATGAATATGAATGTATCCCCCCCCCAACTGATGGTATTGGCAATTTTATGAAATGAGGAAGAGAAATGTTTTTCCAACAATTATCATTCTAGCTTTTTATGGAATTCTATGGTTAAAAGTTAGAAAATGTCGTACCTTCACTTACCCTTTGGAATGGATGAGTTGTATTTGTAGTGGCTGAAAACTTCTGATCATTTTCTTCTTCAAATGGATGATCAAGAGGAGTCATGGATAGAGAGATAAGATGACTTTTTATTGCTTCTACCAAAACTTGCTGAATCTGCTCCAAAATGCTGAAAATAATAGTCTTCATGTTTTCAAAACTCATTGGCACAATTCCTACTATGTGAAAAGATGTTCTGATGTCGAACATAGTAGGAAATTGTTGGCTTAGTGGCCATTAATGGATGCCACTAGTCAACACGAGCACTCTCACCATTGATGTCAATGAGAGTCAAGATGCCCAAAAACATCTTGCTAGGTACGAATGAATTTGCTGATGTCGAGTCACCTAGAAGATCTAACGAACAAGGGACATTAATGTATTCCCATTTGTTTGTCAGCATGAGGACTTGCCATTAAGGCATGCAAGCCTCAAGGTGTTTTTACAAAGAAATTAGACTCAAAGGACTATGGACTCAATAATTTGCATTGAAGCAGGGCTTATTTGCGGAATGAAAATGACAAGGAATGGAAAATGAAAATGGAAAATGGCAATGGAGAACAGAAATGACAATGGCAATAAGCATGTGAATGAGCCTCTTGCTTTTATTTGTGGGTTATGAATGGACAAAAAGAGATGGAAAGTGTATGTGAATGAAAATGGAAGATATGGAAGAAAGTGAGATGAATGGTTTATTATGAAGTATGGATGTGATGGATGGATGTGATGGAGACAACAGTATCTGAAAGTTTTTCAAGTGTTTGGATCTGATTTTACATCAGCATATTTCCTCTTTGTTGCTGATCATCCTCTTATGAAACAAATTGGTCTCTTAGAGAGACACCATTCCTTTGTAGTCATTTGTCCTTCCTCTTGGAACCTGCAAAAAAACTAATACTTCTTCTGCAATGGAATGTAAAATTATCAAAGGAGAGAGGTGGCCAATCTCTCTAGTTATGATATTTACACACAAAACTAAGAATTTATATTAATGAAACAAGTTCTCAAAGGAAAAATCAAAGGAATTTATACCTGCTTTGGAATTAGTGCCTCAAGTTGATGTTGCTTCTTTTCAGCAATTTATTTCATTATTTGCCATTTCAAACTCTAATGATATATTTCTCATTGTATAGATCTTGTTGAGATCTTTCCAATGGTACTTAAATCATCAAAATCTGATTTTGTATGAGAAAGATAGGCTGATTTGAACAATGAGGTTTTTCTGGCTGCGAAATTGGGGAACAGCTCTGTAGCTAAAAATCTTGAATAAAAAGTTAGCCATTCATCTTTCATTATCAGTCCAAAATTAATCAATACCTTCAGAAAAGTGAGAAAATAACTTGTTCATTTCATTGATTCAAAATTATTATTTTTTCTTGACATGCAGCGACTCAGTGTGGCGACTCAGTGTGGCGACTTTGTGATAACACCCAATTTGACTTCCCTTTGACCGGGGTCTTTTTTCATCAAATTTGACCGAATGAATAGGACACCATCCATGTACTGACATTTCCCTAGCTACCCATGTGACCTGTTTTGCCTGATGACACCTGCAACCTAGAGTTTAACAAAACAGCTGCGGAATCTGGGATTGGCTGCGGAATCAGAGAACAACTGCGGAATTGGACTTTAGCTGCGGAATGTGCAGAGTGTAGAAAGTTCTGTGAAATGGAGTGACTGTGTGCGTGGAAGAGAAAAAAAATGTGCAGGAGTGAAGACTGTAACAAGTTGATCTTCCATATAGCCTTTTCCATTCTCGTTGCCTATATCAGTTCATACACCTATGTTGTAAGGTCCATGATCATACTAACAATATCTCCACTAACAACTTTTTAGAGGTTTAACTGCCTTAATTCTCGATACTCCAGCTTGGGTCATTACCAGTTTAATGTCTTTGGGCTCTACTCCAGCGTCATCTACTTCCTCATCTTCCTCCTGTGCAGCTGTAGATGTTCCTTTAGCATTACATGACTCATATCAGGCTCTTTGAACTTCTCAGCTACTTTTGTTGGAACCATAACCTTGGTTCTGGATGCCTTTCACCATCAATCAAGCAAGCTAAACATGTACACCGATATCGGGCTTTATAATATGTTTGTAGATGAAAACCCTGCAACAATGGTTAAAACTATAATAGGTATCGGGAGTTATGTGGTGGTAGTGAGAGAGAGTCGTGTTCAATTGAAACTGTTGTTTTAATAGGGAGTCGTGTTCAATTGAAACTGTTGTTTAGCGGTCTTAAATGAATTGCAATCGGTGGCATCTGGCCAAAGAGAGGTGGCAGCATAGAACCGAATTTGAATTCCCTTTCTTCAGGTACGCCGAACACATCAAACTATCAGTTAACTCACGTTTTTCTTCACGCGGCGGCAAAAAAGAGGCTCCAAAGAACCAAAAATTTCTCCCAGACCGCCACGAATTTCTTCAAACGGTTTCTGGGTTATCTAATTAACCCACCTAGCAAAAAAACCCATGTTTTATTTTTTCTAAATTCGTCTCTGTTTGGGAGAATCGAAGGTGTGAAGTTTGACGTTTTTCAGGTTTTGCGTTTTTCTGAGTTAACTGTTTTCTCTGTTATGAATTCGGCCTGCTTTACAGGTTTTGTATCTAGAACTCACCTGGGATTTTCTCTCAGACTAAAATACAAGTCTGACCCATTGCCTTGATCTAGTTACCAGAGGAGATCAGAACAAAAGGCATTCCCAGAAAGCTTCTTTTGTCAATCTCAATCTCAACAGACTTTAATGATGCATCTCCAACAAACCCCTCTTTAAAAGGTGTTTCACAAGCTAATTGCAAAAGATTCGACCCTTCAGGTAAAATGTCCAATGGAGGTGGCATCCACTCCCTAGCTGAATGTTTTGACAAGCCCCAGTGTAGCGTAAGTGGTCCTTCCATATCTGTAGCCAACCTTACATGGACCTTGCCTCTTGGATTTGTTATAAGAACCAGGAGTTTTTTTTTCAAATTTGAATATCTTCTTTTGAAGAACTGACCCACCATCAAAGGCTTCCATAACCTGTGAGCACAGCGCAAGTGCACTACGCTTTTCTGGCTCAACAGAAACTTTGATATTTTCCTTCTTATCAGGAAATTTGTTAAGCATCTGTAGTATATCATGTTTTCCGTTGAATGCACTGAAAGGTTTTAGGCTTTCCTATTCTATCTGCAGTTTTCTTTTGAGTGTCTCATGATTACAGCTTCTATATTTTTTTTCAACAAATGTTCTTGCAGGTTTGTTTCAGGGCCAATGCTTGGTCAGGAAGCAGATTTTTATTGAAGCCACAGTGAAAACTAGAAATGGAGATAGCCATAGATTGCTTTTCTCTTTTTTTTCCTCTCTGAAATTGTAAAATTTTATAAAAAGGATTAATGATTTTCAATTTCAAGCAGCAAATACTTCAAGAAAAACATGCTAAAAACATGACTTTGACTGAGGTCTTAGGCTGGTTTTTCATCGATCTGAGCTGAGTGACTAGGATAGGATCCATGTCGGGACAATTCTGGAGATGCCCATGTGGTCGGTTTTTTCATTGGATGCCTGTAACCTGCTAAACCTTGAAACAGCTGCGGAATTGTCAGATAGCTGCGGAATCAGGGCAGTTTCTGCAGCTAAGTTGCAAAACCTTATTTGAACAGGATACAGTGTTTTGAAGACCACTACAAACCATAACCAGACAATTTTGGACAATTTGAACCTATCAAAACACTTGAGTTTCATTTTTTTATCATCATTTTTTTTTATTGAATCAATTGAAATGTTGAAGTTTATTTTGTCTCCTTTTTTTTTTTTTTTTTACATAATAATTCTTTTTTCTGATCCTCCAGATCACACAAAGTGCAGGAGGAGAGCATACTCAAGAATTGTTAATTTTTTTTTAGATGTAAGAAATAAGGTCTCCTAATTACACTTCCCCGACAACGGCGCCAAAATGTCTAGTCAATTTAACGTCTTAAATTGCTCTACATAAATTATCAATCCGGGTATCGTAAACTGATGAAGTGTGGTGCACTATATGTGCTTAGTTAACCTCTTTCTTACTTCGTTGTTTTATAAAGTTATAATGTTCAACTCTTCCTAACCCTCTGCTTCCAACATATAGTATTATGTTAAGCACGATTAAGAAGTAGTTAGAAATAAGTCCAAAAAGTAATCAAGCTCTAAGGTGACAAGTAAGAAAAACCAATTTAAAGACCAGTTATAATGTTCAACTCTTCCTAACTCTCTGCTTCTAACATATGGTACTATGTAAAGCACGATTAGAAAGTAGTTAAAGATTAGTCTAAAAAGTACTCAAAGCCAACTGTAATTTATTAGTATTCTGATCTCTAAAAGATAAACAATTTATGATAAAGAGACCATCAATATGTTAACATACAACTTTGAGAAACTAAACTAGAAGTAAGCTAGAAAATCAAAGTAAAGGCAACAACATTGAATCTATCAACTGAAAATACCATCAGATATAAAGCAAATACAACAAAGACACACAATCCCGGGAGAAAATAAAATGCAGTAATTCAAACTGTACAAGGCAGGGGCCCCCTACTACCTATGAAATCAAAGAAAAATTAAACACACTTGCATAAATTAAAATTGCATGAATGAAAATCTAATCTACCTTACATTCTACAAAGCAATATTTACAAAATGAAATCTAATCTACTTACATCCTAATATGCTCCATGACATCTACTTCACATCTCCTTCCATGTTGAGAACATCAAAGCTTTATTCAATTTATTCAAAAGTGCAAAGTACAACAAAGCTCTCCAAAGCTTTCAAAAGCCACGGGATTAACAAACTAAAAGGACTAAGAAAAGACTAAAGGAAAGACTAGCAAATGAAGGAGAGAGATCTCCTATTTATACAAAAAGATGAGAGCCATCTCATTAATGATAGTCCATGAATCTCTCCCTCTACCTCTAGAGTCCTAATCAAAATAGGAACTGATAAGACACATGTATTTTTAGAGTTACAATACAATTAGGAGATGTGACACATATCCTCATGATCCCATGATTCTTTCCAACCAAATTCGAATTTGGCCTTAGAGTGCCACATAAGTGTCTTCTAGAAGCCTCCTTTCAACCTACACATGTCAAAAATCTCAACCCATTTGTTAAGTATAAGCATATGCACATTATTTTCTAATGTTTAACCACAAATTCACTTAAAATGCTTAGAAATAATAAATATTGGAAAAACATAAAGGTGGCCCAATGATAATGAAAGTGGGATGAATGTGGTGACATAGTAGTGAAATGGAGGTGAAATGGAGGTGATATAATGGACATAATAGTGAAAGTGTAATGGAAATGAATGACATTTTCAAGACTCAACACAAGGTATGAGAACTATGAGTTCATGGTGGTTCCTTTTGGTATTACCAATGCTCCAACCACCTTCATGTGTTTGATGAATGATGTATTGCAACTTTATATGGATAATTTTGTGATAGTCTTTGTTGATGATATATTGGTATATTCCAAGAATGAAGAGGAAAATGTCGAGAACCTGGTAGCGGTGTTGATATTGTTGAGAGAGCATTAGTTGTATGCCAAGCTCAACAAGTGCAGTTTCTTTCAGACTCGGATTCATTACTTAGGACATGTTGTTTCTAAGGAGGGGATATCAATGGACCTAAAAAATATTAAAGCCATCATGGAGTGGCCAACTTCGAGTAATGTGGATGAGGTTAGATCATTCATGGGACTAGCAGGTTATTATAATAAATTCATGAGGAAGTTCTCAAATATTGGCTATCATATCACATCTTTGCAAAGGAAATGGAAAAAAATTGAATGGATTGAAGAGTGTGCAACTAGTTTTGAGCAGTAGAAGCAGTTTCTTACGAATGCTCTGGTTTTGAAGATTGCAGATCCTGATAAGGAGTTTGTGGTTTGTATAGATGCATGCAAGGAAGGACTTCGTGGAGTCCTAATGTAGAAAGGGTAGGTGGTTTTATACGAATCAAAGAAGTTGAATGATCACAAGAAAAACTATGTGACTCATGATATTGAGTTGGCAGCTATCAATCATGCATTAAAGACATGGATACATTATCTCCTTGATAGGAGTTTTGTTTTGATGAGCTATCATAGTGGGATGAGGTATTTGTTTGACCAACCCAATCTGAATTCCAGGAAGCTAGATGGTTGGCTAATCTGAGTGAGTTTGATTTTGAGATCAGGTACATTAAGGGCAAGGAGAACAGGGTTTCAGATTCTCTTAGTTGGAGAGTACAGGTGAATCCTATTTTTGTTGTGAGCTCTAGTGGGGAAAATTTGTAGGAGCGGATCTTACATGTAGGGAAGCATGATGAGAAGTAACAGTCACTAAAGCAGAGATTGTAGCAACAGGGTGAAGGTGACATGGATGAGGAGTATCACCTCACATCATATGGCTTGGTTATATTCAGGAGCAGGATTTATGTGCCAGATAACAGTGAGTTGAAGAAGCTTATCTTGAGAGAGTTTCATGTCAAACTATATTCAGGACATTGAGGATACCATAAGACTTTGATAGTTGTTAAGAAGTTATACTATTGGCCGAATATGAATAAATAGGTGGTTGAGTTTGTTGCAAGGTGCTTGGACTATCAGAAAGTGAAAGCTAAATGAAAATATCTAGCTGGTCTATTGCAACTTATTTTTATTCCAAAATGGAATTGGGAGGTCATTTCCATGGACTTCATTATAGGATTGCCTAGGACATCAAAGAAAAATGATTCCATCAGGGTTGGGGTTGGCAGGCTAAGTAAGGTAGCTCACTTCATTGTAGTGAACTTTACTAATTCAGCTAGTGAGGTAGCTCGGATTTTCATCAGGGAGATAGTGAGGTTGCATGGGGTTCTCAAGAATATTGTATCATATAGAGATGTCAAGTTCACTTCCAAGTTTTGGAAGTAGTTGTTTGCAGGTTTGGGGATAGAGTTAGCGTTCAGTACAACTTATCATCCACATACAAATGGAAAAACAGAGAGGGTTAATAGGATTCTTGAGGATATGTTGAGGATGTATGTAATGCATCAGAAAATGGGATGGGAGGAGTATCTTCCACTTGTGGAGTTTTCTTATAATAGTGGGTATCGGGAATCCTTAAAGATGAGTCCATTTGAGACTCTCTATGGGCAGAGTTATAATGATCCTATCAGCTGGAATGATCCAATAAATAGGGTGTTGATTGGACCATATATGTTGGATCAGATGGAGCAAGAGATGTAGGTTATTAGAAGGAATTTGAAGGCAATACAAGACATGCATAAGAGTTATACAGATCAACATAGAGCATTTAAGGAGTTTTAGGTTGACGAGCATGTACTTGCACATCAAGCCCATGAGGAGATCCTTGAGGATTGAGTCATATTCCAAGCTAGAAAGTCGGTATTGTGGGCCTTTTGAGATCATTGAGAGCATTGGACTAGTGGCCTACAAACTTGCATTGGTGCCACTAGTGAAAGTCCATGATGTTTTCCATGTTTCATTTCTTAAGAGATATGTGCAGGATGTAGATCATGTGATTGATTGGTTTGTATTGCAGGTGGAACTAGAGGGAGAGTTTAGCCAAAGCCACAATACATATCGCAGCGGAAACAACTCATGCTACGGAATAGAGAAATAGATCAGGTTAAAGTGCATTGGAAGCACTTTGGGCCCCGTGAAGCTACATGTGAGATGGATGATTTGTCATGTTTTCAGCAATTGTCATTATAAATAATGCATCGAGATGTGTTATAAAGATCCACAGGTAGTATATTTTTCTGGTCGTAAGTGGCATAGAACATCGAGGATAATGTCCCCCAACAGGGAGGAATTTGTAGCAACTCGGGTTGATTTTCTCTGTAAATAAACAAGATCAAGGTTATGGGAGGGAAAAACTATAGTGGGCATCACTTGTAGTTTATTAATGGTTATGGAAATTAGAAATGACATTGGAAAAGGCAAGAGGCAATAAATGGAAATTAATTAAAAGAATAAAGGAAAATAGGAGAAAATGGAGATGAAGAGACATAGATATGCATGCAAGGGAAATTAAAGAGAAATTAGAGGAAAATGAAAGAAAAAGGAAAAAGGAAAGGAAGAGGCTAGATATCAATGATAAAAAGACATCAAAGAAACAATACACAACTTTTTGTTAGTTCTTCATTTGATCACTTTCAAAAATAGATCTCTAATAGAAGAGAGGGGAAGCACTTGGACAAGAAAACAAGCAAAGGAAAGCAACGGAGCAAAAGGAAAAGCTTGGAAAAAAACCTACAACAGGTGTACATTGGAGGTAATAGGTTGCATGCTTGATTTCATTGTTGAGATTCAAATGCATGATACATGCATTTCGCTGTTTGGTTCATTTTTTGTCATTGGCATGGGATTTTCCTAGATTGATAGTGGTTCCAACCTTGCTTCCCATTTCCTAGATAGACATGGTGTTATGGGTGCCTTGTTTTGGTTTAAGTTTTGGATGACTGACAAACTTTAGATCCTGGTGAGGTGGTCTCGGGAAATTCCCAAGGGTCAAGGGTGGAGATGGGATTTCTCCTGGAACTCTTGACAGATGGGTGGAGACATGAAAATTCCTCTACTTATGGTGAAGAAAGTTGGAGGCATCCAAGCTTGTTTGGTGTTAGTTATTTCTGGACCAGTTAGGTGAAATCATTGTGGGTGTTTTTTCCTCTGGAATCCCTAGTTGGTTCTATTTTGGTTTAACCCATATGATCTTACACTCATTCTTGGAATATGGCACAGGGGTGATTGGCTGAATGAGATATTTGGTTCAACCCAATTTATGGTTGAGTGGTACATGGAAGTCCCTGACTTGGTTGGAATTTTCATATGTGAATATGATTTATTTCCTTATTGTTATCAATGAGCACATGTGTTTATTGCTATGGTGATTGTTTTACTAGTTGTCATGGGTCTATTATGGTTATATGCAAGTTATAGACATGGTTAAATGATGTGCTTGGGTTATGGATCCTGTTCATGATTGTTAAGTTAATGAATAGTTATATGAAGTAATGGGATAACAAGTGTTGTTGAAACTAATTTGAGAGGGCACTAATCCTTCTTGATGATTCTTTGATGAACTTAAAGAGACCTTGAACATATATGCATTCATGACTTGTAGCTACTATGTTTACCATGTGTTTGATGAAATGTTCTCATGTGTTTGGTAAATTCGGAGCAATATCTAGCCTTATAACTTATCATATAGACTTGTATTCACCTTAGAATTAGATTTGGAATGTTTCGGGTTGTTCTAGGCAATCGTATGTAGGCTAGCATTGAAAAGTGGCACTAATTTCATAGTCGTGGGCATGGATCTAGAAAATTTTGGTTGCAACCGCATGGAGGGGAACTTATGCGTGTCGTTGGAGCTTCTCAGCTACACTCACAGTGGCTTATGCGTTCAGCTAGGTTGTGAGATTAGTTAAAAATAAGTTCGAGCTCAGGTTCTGAGCACTATGGATTGTGGTTTGACACCTAGGTAATGTGATGTCCCTGAGCTTTTTTAGTAAGTTTTCGGTTAGCAGACCCCACTTCCATAACTGGAACTTGGATGTTGGGTCATGTAATAGTAACTCTCAACTCATGTTTACCTGGAGAGCTTGTAAAAGTGGGTAAATGTGGGATGGGGTGGTTACCCATCTCATAGGAGTGAGATTATATCATTAGTGGGACCGGAGGGTTTTGTAGGAGTTTTATGGGGTCCAACGGAGTTTTCTTAGCATATTTCATCATCAGGGTTAGTTTTGTATAGTTAATTCTTAGTTCTGTTGCATTATGATGATTCCATAAAAAAGGTTATAATCAACACATGTTAATTAAAAACTCCAAAGGTGTTAATGGGAGCATATTATTTGGAGGAACATCTTAGTGTAATAGCTCATTAGAACCGAAATCGAGATATATACAGGATGGGGTCATGAAAAGTGACTTTCAGTGCCCAAAGAGATCATAGAGGAAAATTTACCATTTTCATAGATTAAAAGTGACTTTAATTAGTCACTTAATTAAATAAAAAAAGGAGAATTATTAATTGAAGAAAAAGGCCAAAGAGGGGAAAAGTGATTTAAAATGCCACTTAAATAAAATAAGGAGGAGAATATTCTAGAATGGAAATAAAATAATAAAATCAAGTTCTTCTAGAAGGGTGGATAGAAATCCATCAAGTCTTTAAAAGGAGGGGGAGAAAATCATTGAGATGTCTTGGATTTGGAATATTTTATGTTGGTGAGGTTGGAGAACTTAGTTCTCAGCTTTAGTAAGCCCTAGGATGAAAAATATTGGCTATTTTGGTGAAATTAGACAAAAAATCATCTGATACATTCATGAATTCATTCAGAATTCGCAAGTGCATTAGTGAGTTTAGTTTTTATTTTGGAGACTCGAGGTAGTATTGTTGCAGATCTCTTGGGAGGCCATCACCTCAATCGTTTCTAGTTATTTGTATTAGCATGTAATATCTAATTTCATGTCAATAAAATAAGGTTGAGATTCACTAATCTAAACTTAAATAGGATTGCAACAAATTACATATATAATCATAAACACAGAGATGTAGTAGAAAAACACTTCATTTGATTAATAGAAAAATATTGAACTATGCTTACAATCAAAATGGAAATAAGATAGCTCGTGTGATGGTAGCTTATCTCTGAGAAGAGATGTGGCTGCTACATGCCTGTGAACTATGTTATAATGAGGCTCAAGGGCCTATTTATTATTGGAAAACATGAGAAAACCCTAAACAACCAAAACCCTAACCCCAGGAGATGTAACACCAAGAGTTTGTGGGCCCCTTTAAGGTTAGTTGGGCAACCAACTTCCTAGGGTCGTAACTTTGTCATATTATCTTCGTTTGGTGTGTATGATACCTTGTTGGAAAGGTCTTGCTGGGTACTATAGGTTTCACAGTAGGCCTCTACCTATGACCACGAGCTTGATGCAAACCCCCAAAAAAAACTTCGTTTGGAGGGTCAAAACTGCTCCGGAAGTTCAAGACTCGAAAAAATGCTAAAAATAGTAAATGCAGAAATGAACAAGGAAACATATGAAACTGACTAGGGGATCTTGGTGGAATATGTGGGTGGCCACCAATATCCACCTGGATCATTCCTCCCCCCTTAGGAAGAAATGGTCCCCATTGCGTGCAAAGCCTCCATGAGGTGAGGAAATTTCTGTTGAACCTGGTCCCTAGTGAACCACTTGCCCTGGTGAAGGAGTTGGCATGCTTTCACAACTTAATATAACTATCCTATTTTGGAGATTGCTCTTGATCTATGTGTCCATGATATGATCAGTTGTGGCATGTTCCATGTAGTCTGGGTTGAGCTCTGTTGGTGTGAGTTCTTCTGCAATGTCAGTTGTGTCCAACAATGATGGAAAGTATGGCTGAAGGCGATCTACATTGAACATTGGGTGCAGACCAAGAAATGGTGGAATGTTGAGATAGAAAGCATTGTCACTGATGGCCTTGGTGATGGTGTATGGCCCATATCAGAATGGGTGAAGCTTGCGGTGGGATCCATGAAGGCGCTCCTTCTGCAAATGTAGCCAAATTTTGTCACCCACCTAGAACTTATGCGGCACTCGATGTTGATCATGACACTTCTTGTACTTAGCATTGGATCTCTCCAATATAGCATGGACCTATTGGCGGATGTGTTGAATGCACTCAATGAAGTTGTTAACCCTTTTATCTTTAGACTAAACGTGAGACGAATCTACCTGAGTGGCTGCAAATGGTATAGCCACATCAATGGGGCATAATGGCTGAAATCCCAACCCTACTTGAAAGAGATTGTGGCATGTTGAGCTGCGAAGAGCTCTGTTGTAGCTACGTTGGACATAGGGGAGACTTTCATCCCATGTGCGTGGATGCTTCGAGTTGTACATGCACAGAATGTGTACGATAATCGTGTTGACAACCTCTGTTTGGCCATCATTTTGGGGATGGAAAGTCGTGGACTTAGTAAGTTTTGTATCCAACATCGACCACAGACTTGACCAAAATGCACTCAGGAATATTTTGTCCTTGTCTAAGACAATGGACTGTGAGATCCCAAAGTGTACTCAAACTCGATCAAAGAAGAGCTTAACAATGGCCTTTGCTGTAATACTCTTCTTACAGGCCGCCATGATGGTGACCTTAGATAATTTTTCGACGACCATGAAAACACAATCGTTGCCATGCTTAGTAGAAGGAAGGCCCAACATGTAATCCATGGAGACAGATTCCCAAGTCCGGCTAAGAGTAGGTAGAGGAGTATACAAGCCTTACTTCTTGATGGTTGGTTTGGAAATGGTGCAGGTGGTGCAGGATCTAATGTACTTCCCAACATCCTGACAAAGTTTCGCCCAATAAAAATACTTCTGCAATACTACCATTGTTTTCTCTACTCTGAAATGTCCAGCGAGCCAACTGTAGTGTGCCTCCCAAATCATCTTGGCACACTCACTTGAAGGAACACAGATGTGTCCCATGTGGACTAACAGTGCATCCTGAAGGTGAAAATTTGGAACTTACTTCCCTTCTAGGAGTGTCTGGTGTATGCTGCCGAATTCTGGATCGCTCTTGTAAATATGTGGCCACCGCGATGTCTCATGCTCATGGGAGTCGAGCACAGTGATCAACGCCATGATTGGTGGTCAGCTGAGGCAATCAATGACATTATCGGTGCTACCCTTCTTATGCTTAATGTTCAAATGGAACTGTTGCACATAGGTGGACCATTTCTGATGGAGATCATTCTGCAAATTCCCTTGTGTCTATATGAACTATAGAGGTCAGTGGTCTGTGTGGATGACCATTTCCTTCCCCATAATGTAATCATTCGATTGATGGCAGGCCTACATAATGGAATACATTTCTTTGTCATAAGTGGGGTACTTTTGAACTGTGTCTGAAAGTGTCTCACCGTGATAAGCCATTGGATGCCCATGATGAGTAAGAACCACACCAATAGCATAGTTGGAGGCATATGTCTCAATCTCAAATGGTTGTTTTAGTTATGGTAATGTGAGCACTGGTGCAGAATAGAGGTGATTCTTCAACTCAGAGAATGATTTTTGTTGGGTTTTCGACCCAAAAAAAAAAAATTTCGCTCCACCCTTGGTGACTTGACTTAAAGGCCAAGTGATATGATAGAACCCCAACACGAACCTATGGTAGAAATTGGCAAGACCCAAAACTTGTGGAGCTTTGTTAGAGTGGTTGGGGCTGGCCAATCCCGAATGACTTGTATCTTGGATGGGTCCACCTGTACACCCTGATCATCAATGATGTATCCCAGATATTGAACCTAGGTCAGGCATACATATTTAGCTGGCATCCTACACTGGATGGCCTCTAAGGAGAGGTTGGCCATACATGCTAGCCGGTTTTCCTTTTCTTGCAGCTGCCCTCTCTATTTTTCTTATCTTCTTCCTTTTGTTGTTCTTCCTCATCTCCATCAGTTTCTTCCTCTGTTTCAACATCATCCTCCTTATGTTTCATCATGTTCCTCTGTATTAGTTTCTTCTTATTTTTCCTCCTCCTCACTGATAGAAGGACTAACATCATAGGTGGGTTTTGATGTCATCCTCTACTAGTAAGTCTCTAAAGACGGACCCTTTTATAGGTATCCTGAGGTTTTGGAGGGCATCCTTAATGAGGATTCTGATCAACCCATGGTGAACTAACTGCTAGGAATTTCCTTCCTTTACTTTGCTGCTGGAGTCTATGAGTGATTGCATCAATAAATAGGGTATGCTGAGTCTTTGGTGAACTGGTGTTTCTACCCCAAATCTTAACTCTTCAAGCATTCTCAAATGGTTGCCATAATAAAAATGTATCTATGGACTCTTGCACTCTCTTTTGACTTATTAAAGAATTTCCTTTTTGCCACCTTTTCACTTATAAACTAGCTACCTCTTAACCTTTACAACTTTTGATCAAATGATACGTATGAGTGAGTGAGTGGGATAATTACCTGTGGTCTTGATGCCATGCTGCAGTTGTCAGAGATCATAGGTGTTGCTGATGGTCATTCTTCTTCCTCCTCTGCTGTCTGTTGATGGTTTATTAACTTTTGTAGGTGTCTGTGACTGAAGATCTAATGTTGTTGCTGCTGTTGTGGAGATCTTGGATCTGATGCTATTGCTGTTGTGGAGATCCTGGATTTGATGTTGTTGCTGCTGTGGAGCTCCTAGATTTGATGCTACTGCTACTGTGGAGCTCCTGGATTACCACTTGGCAATGTTTGGTGTCTCCCTTAGAATTTCTTGATCATGTTTTTGGATGGTGTTGTGAGGATGCCGTAATGAATTGACAGAGGGAGTAGGAGTGTGTGTGGATGCAGGGATGATGGTAATGGATGAGGTGATTGGTTAGATCATGTCTAGTATAAATTTTGAGGACCTAACCAATCTACCATTCAGGGGATCCTGTATAAAACACAATTTTCACCTAAATTGAAGTAATGAAGTGAAAAACAATGGAATTGATGGATGGATGCATGGTAAGGAGTGGAGGAGATGAATATATGTGAGGCAAGGTTTCCTTTGGATCTTCTCTTTTCTCCTTGACTGTCTTTCTCACCCACCTACAAAGAACAATTATGTCTTTTTTCTTTTTTCTTTTCTTTTATTATTATTATTAAAAAACACTTAGGCTGCCTCAGAGAGGTTTTCACCCTAGATATTTTCCTTGGGCACAAGGTTTTCACCCAGGTTTTTTTTTTCTTTTTTCTACCCTACCCTACTTGAAAAACAAAATAACTTTCAAGTATAAGAATACTTCCAATGGAGCCAGGTGCACATCAAGATGACAGACAAGATGATGTGGAGGCTTGAAATGTATGCTTTGACATGTACCTCGATTTCAAAGACCAAATGATTTGACTTTGAAAGGATCAAGCATATTTGAGGAAGAGAGTGATGCTGCAACTTAGTGATTGTCTGGAACCATATTTCAATGTAGTTGTGATATCCCTGGTCCGCTTGCTTATTTGGATCATCTTGGATGTCTTCTTCTTTCATGACCTTCAAATATTCCTCTTTTCTCTGAGTGTTCTCTTGAACATATGGAGGATTTGATGGTAACTGTTAGAGTCGGTCTTGAGCCCTCCATCAGCGATCAAAACTCTTTGCATTTGCATAAGTAGGTGTCTCATCAGTGTTAATTTTTGCATCCCATTAGGCATGCCAAAAACCTGATGGAGGAGCTGGTGTGTTTATACCCCTCTTGGCATTGCTGGTTCAGTTCATTTCAGTCATTAAGCTCTTTTAAGCTTGTCTTGTCTTGTCTTGAGGTCAATCTCCTAGGTCTAGGGTTTTGGTCAAATATGTTTACAAGGTCATGTGTCTGAAAGCCAATGAGTGTTCAGCAAGCCAGGGGGATGTTTGTAAAGATGTTTCTTCGAAGTTTTTATCTTGTACAGTTAATTCTCACCTTGGATTTAAAAACTCTGTTTTTAAAGCCAAGGTCATTTTTCAAATTTTTGTAAAAAGTGATGAAATTTCAAAAGTTTTCAGCGGACAATATGCAACCCTGGTCCCCTTGCCTAGATCCCTCAGATGATCTACCTGCAAAAAGAATCAAGTCAAAGCACTAAATGAGTCAATTTCAGGACAAAGGAAACCAAAAAGTCAATTTTATAAAGTGTCAAAGAGAAACATTAGAAAGTGGGTTTGAGCATGAAATTTTTTCAAATGAAACTTATAAAAACCCAATCTCCCTCCTTTCACTCTCATTGTGCATCCAAGACACTTGCAAGAGAAGTTTGAGTGAGTGATAGAGTGAAAGGAGCGAAAGCAGAGCAAGTTCGGGCGGGTGACAGACACGCGACCTGTCAGGCTAGGTGCGCGACCCGTCAGAGGGTTTCCTGCAGTGAAAATTTTCAACGGGCGTGACCCGTTGGGCGAGGTGCGCGACCCGTCAAGCCAACCTCCCTTCAAACCTATTTCAAATTTGCTCAAACGCCCTCCAAGCCATCAAATTGCTTGAGGTAGGTTCCCTAATCTTGGTTATGATTGCTGGTTATGGTTGATGGATATTATGAATGTGTTTTTAATGATCGAAATGTACAAGAGCAAGACCTCCATATGGCTGTATGTTACATTGTAAAAGTGTGCTAGGGTTTATTGCTGTTTCATGGTTTTTCCCCTTGTAATTATTTTCCTCATTCCCATTTCATTTTCCCTATATTTCCATGTCAATTTCCCTTTTAAATTTGTAAAGAAAATAAAACCTACCCCTTTTCCCTAAAAAATAAAAATCAAGCCCTAAACCCTACCCCTCATAATACCTATGTAAACACATGAATTTGATGATGCATGTGCAGTGATGTTTGCAGTGTATTTCCCTAAATTCCCTGTTATATACATGTATTCCCATTTTCCTTGTAAAAATGCACCTCCCCTAACATTTCTCTCATGTTCCTTGTCCCCTTGAAACAACATACAAATCAGCATTTTATAAAGCAGAAGTAGCAGTACATTTTGTCCACTTTGCTCTTTTAAACATGTCAGAAACCGAAACCTATGAGCAAAGTGATGACCAGTCATCAGCTTCAGAGATTGAGGTACAGAGGAGGCCTCATAAGGGCGGTAAGGGTGGACATCATAAGAGAGAGGAGCCCACCTCTTTAGCAGAGTTACAGGCTTGTCCTATGGCAGTCACATGTTTTCAGTATATGTCTTGCTATGAGTTTTGTGAGAGGATCTCACGAATTCAGCACCACAGAGAGTTGGCTCGCCTATTTGTCTTACACTTGCATGATGGACATATCAACCTTGCAAGGGTAAAATTTACATTGACACCCGAGGTGATCTCACATGCCACAGGGATACCTAATGTCGGGGAGGTGTGGAACAAGCGCAAGGTGCTGGATAATGTTCACTTTGAGCCTTTTGTCCGGCCACCATTCATGAGACATTTAGCAGGTGTGTTTCCATTCAGGTTTCTCAGGAGCGAGTATGCTCCCATGATGAGGCTCATCATGCACTATTTTACCTGTGAGGGCAGATTTTCACAGGTATATTCATATCATATTCGCCTCTTGATGCACTTCACCCGAGTGAGGATGATGAACATCCCTGTTTTCTTCTATCAGAACATTCAGAGGATGGTGCCCATGTTACAGAGGAAGAGCCCGGCACAGCAGTATAGGAGCCTGTACCATTATGGTTTGATTCAGCTTGTAGTATTGCATCAGTTGACTCAGCAGGGCATCTCATGGGAGGAGTTCATCTCTCATGAGTTTTTCACAGCACCGCCCTCGCCACATCTTGAGATTATTCATGAGGAGGGAGGACCATCACAGCAGCATGACATCCCTATCACTAGACATGTCAGCTCCTCACCTCTGGTTACTTATCAGAGAGGCCAGAGGGCCTTATTTGCAGCAGCTCAGCGAGTACAATCTCCACATCAGGTGGAAGGGGTCTCGCCTTCATCATCAGCTCAGCGAGTGTTATCTCCACATCAGGTGGAAGGGGCCTCGCTCTCTTCAGTAGCACAGGCAGCACAGAGGGGCAAGCAGCCCAAGATTGATGAGGGGCCATCAGGAGTTCCAGATATTGAGTTTGTTGATCTTGAGGCCATTTCTCCGAGCCAAGAGGCAAAGGAGGTCATTCAGCATCTCAGAGCTGAAAATGATGCCTTGCAGAGGAGATTAGAGGGTGCACAATGGACCATCACATACCTGGAGCAGCGCAACAAACAGTTGGAAGAGGAGAAAGCACTTGATGAGCTGTGGAGGATTCGTAGTGACCGAATCTTGAACCGAAGAAGACCCGGTGACCCATTGCCCGCTGACCGAGAGTCTATGCTCATCCGGGTCAATGCACACTTGGAGAGGCTGTTGGCTAAGGCCAACCAAGAGAAGAGATTGCTGAGGAACATGAAGAACCATTACTGGGCAAGAATGCATGTGTGCAAGGCAAAGATGAAAATGTTTCAAAGGCGGTTGACCGAGGCACTGAAAGGGAGAAAAAGGCCTAATCCCCTCCGTATCTTGGCTGAGGCTTCACTCAAGGATCAAGGCACTAAATAGCCTAGCCAAAGCACAAATCCCAAGAAATTTTTAGAATTTTGGGTGAATTTTGGCATTTTTTGGCAATTTGCAGGTTTTTCCCATTAACGGGTCTCACTCCCCGCGCGACCCTTCATCAGGGCAACTCCTTTTGACCAAAACTCAGCATTTCCAGATTTTTCATGCAAAGTTACATATGCTCATGGATGGACTTGAGATTTGGTGAAGTTTTGGGCCTCCAGAAAGTCAAAAAAACTAGTAAAAATTGACTTTCTGCCACTTTTTTGAATTGCAGAAAGCAGTCTTGGGATATTTGAGTTTTGACAGGGAAAATGAACTCCAAACCCAAAAATTCCAGTTGGGTTGGAAAGTAGACTCACAGACCTTTCCAACAAGCCCACTTTTGCTCAATTTTTCCATCTGCAAGTGCCCCAAACATGGCTCAAAAGGCGCGCGACCCGTCAGGCAGGGGCGCGCGACCTGTCAGGCAGTTTTGTCCAGAAATGCACTGTACAGCTCGGAAAAGCACAGTTTGACCCAGTTTGAATTTTTGGGATGAAATGTGATCCTCTTTGATGTAATTATTGTACTTTTTAGACACTTTTACTCTTATGTAACACTTCTAGAAGATTCATTCATGAAAAGGGTAAATATTAAATGAATGAATTGGTTTCCTAGCTTATAGAGGCAAGTTGTTTTGACTGCCTAGTTTGTAGTGCTTAGTTTAGAAGTGGTTGAAACAGCTCCTAGGATAGTGAGCTCGACCCATGGAGGCAGGGAAAGAGGTTAGATCATCTATATTATGTACTTTTTTGCTCATTTTCATGGTTGGACTCTTGAGGGAGAAGCTATCATTGTATTATTCACTGTATCTCTGCAATTTTTGGCTAAGGAAGACCAGGGTTTTGCAGTCCTCTTTGGGATTCTTGTGGACTCATGTGTTGATGGTGTGTTTCTCAATGTACTTGTAAGCTTGTTATGTGATTCATTTCCTTTCTTTTACTTCTGCACATTAAACAAATCAAGTGATAAAGTAAGAATTCATGCCTGGCATGCTCTGCTTTTAAGTTTGTTTAATTTCAATGTTTTCTTCTGTCTAAAGAGAATTCAAAGTTATTGTTTGCTCTCTTTAGCTCTTCATCTTTCATTCCTGACCATCCACCTCAGTTAAAGACATCAACATTGTCTCCTACCTCGCCCCAAAGAACCCCCTGCAGAAACTGTGTCCAATCCCCGCACCCAAAATTGCCCTCTCCTCAATTTGCCACCAAAAACCCAAAAAACCCCAAATCAACCCTTTGATCAGTTTACTAGCCTAATATCAGTGTTACCTTATTGGTCATCTCATCTATTGAATATTTTACCGAGATAGACCGGAGAGAGCCTTCTCCTGCCCCATAGGGCTAGCTACGAGGGTAAATGGTTTGATGTTGCCTTGAGGTTTACCTTTCTCAGCCGAGGTGAAATTTCAAGCGTTAACAGTAACCATGAGGGAGTTTTATCAATCTCTGATTCTGTTGTCTGCTCTTCATCAAATGCAACCCATGGTTCTTTGATCTTCCCTTTTGAATCTTCTTCTTCTGTATGTTGTCCTTCATGATATTAGGAGAATCTCTTTTTTGCAATACTCTTCCTGAGCTATGGTGAATACTATTGACCTCAAGAGGAGATGTTTGGAAGTGTTGTATCTCAACATTGTAAGTGGGATGAGATACTTCAATGTGTGGGTTTGGAAATGGTGGTGCAGGTAGTTGAGTGGGAGTGTAGATTTGAGATGGATGTGGATGGGGTTGTGGTTGTGGTTGTGGTGGAGGTGAATGGTAAGGATAACATGGAGTTTGGTATGGAGGATATTGAGGAAAATACTGAGGATATTAAGGATATTGTGGATGGCTCCCTTAAGTTCCTTGCCAACCTTGTTGCCAAGATTGGTTTTGGGGTTGTGATGGCCAATGTTGCCAAGGAAAAGGTGTGTTCCAACTACTTGGAGGTGGATGTGCATAAGCTTGAAATTATAAATTAGGCTCTTGCATCATATTAGGCTGAATAAGCTGCCATGGTCCTCTTGGAGCTACATAACATTTCTGCATTGGCAATGGACTTGGTCCATTGTCCTCCTGGTGAACTTTCTTCAACCTTGGTAATGATGGACAATGTCTAACATCCTGTGATTCTGCAACACAAATATCATCATTTTCTTTTCCTTCATCTTGCATTCTTAACATTTCTACTTGTTTTGTTAGATTTCTAAGAATTTATGCTTTAAAATCATTAAACAAATTTACAAGTTTAGCTTGACTTACTGATCTTGATGCTGATTTACCTACTCTTGCTTTTCCTCTTGATATGTGTTTGCATGTTTCACATATTTCCTCAAGTGATAATTGGCATACATCACCTTTACTCATGATATTAAGGAGATCAATCCATTCATCCCTAATTGTTCTAAGTAAGAGGGTTTTTAGTGTGTTAGATCCTAAAAGATGTAGTTTTTCCCTCTTAACATTGTCTATGAACCTCTCTATTAGGTCCTCTAGACTCTCATCTTCTCTTTGATTCATTCTAAAGATTTCTTCTTTAAGATCATGATCTTTATATTTGTCTAGAAATATATTTTGCATATCATTCCATGATCTTATTGAATTATTCCCTAAACTCATGAACCATCTAAGAGCTCTATCCTTTAAAGTTGTTGGAAACAATCTCAGGTTTTGAGTTTTTGATAGGTAACCATAAGATCTACAAATAATTTTAAATTCAAAGAGAAAGGTTTCTAGATCCTCTGTCCTTAGACCATGAAATTTTGGAAGAAAATATGGAGGGATGTTCTTCATGTGCACACTATCATCAGTATCTTGAATGGGAAATCCAAGAGGATCTTCCTCATTGTCATCATCTCCATCCATTTCTTCTAAATTCTTTGCCAATTTCTTCTTCTACATGCAAGAATGAATGGTGATGTGGCTCTTACTGCACCACATGATCAAATGGGGGGTTGGGTTGGTATTTGGATAATTTTTTTTGTTTTTGTTTTTATGATTGAAAACCTACTTGCAGAATGGAAAGGAAAGCAGATAATGACAACTGAAAGAAAGGAAGAAACTAGATTACTTTTACAGAAATAAACTAATGGAAGAAAGTTGGAAACTAGAAAATAGAAGAAAAGAGTAGTAATCACTTCTACTCTGACACCTCCCCGGAAACGACACCAAAAAGTGATGAGCCTAGGTCTTGCAACAATAATGTTGCAACTCCCAAGGCTACCAGCTTTACTTATCAACCCGAGGTTTGTACAAAATTGGAGGTGACAGTGTTATATGCACAAGTAGAAGTGAAGGTCCTGCCTGTTGTCACTGTTTATCTGGCAAGAGACCCCATGGGTTCCAAGCCAAACTTCTATAGAGTCAGAAGAAGCTTAATTCTTTGATGGAAGGAGAGCAAACCTTATTCTAAGAGAGAGCTACTTCTACTGCAGTAATGAAGAAAACAACATGAAATGCTAAACTTACACCATAACCTAACTAATCAATTAAACAACCATGCTAAGCAGAATTGCTAAATTAACATTAACCTAATGCTAATTATTTAAGTTGCAGAAGTAAAAACATTAAACTGGACTAAGGTGTAGCAAATAAACTTAGGCTAAATTGGGTTTCAAGCGGAGAAAGCAATCGGAGGTCGAAATTAGTGAACGGAGGATGTGAGGGAGCAATAGTGCATAAGAATCGTTGGATCAGTCTAGTGAAAGGTAAATGAACGATGGGTATTTGATCGCAGGAGCTTACATAGGTAGATGGATGAACAGGGTTAACTAACGGGATGAACGGTTAATATCCTATCGCAAAGGCTTAAGTGAATGGATGGAAGAACAAGGGAGTAAAGGAGATGAATGGCTGAGATTTAATCGCGCGGGTGAGGTCAAGAGATGGATGGGTCAGTCTAACAGGAGCGATGGATGGCTAAGATCTTATCACGCAGGTGAAGTCAAGAGATGGACGACGGAGATTAGATCGCTTGCAAAAGAAACGTGCGGAAATGGTGGAACGGGTTTAAAGGGCGGTAAGTTGTATTTCGCGTGCCCTCAAAGCTATAAGATGTTTTCTAAAATTTCACGCGATTAGCCTAAATGGGTGACATGTAGCACAGAGAAACCACTTTTCTCGCGTGCTCTCGAGCGGATAACGGTCAGAAAGAAATCCACGCGATATCGCACGATAGCCGTCGGATCTGGCGAGGCAGACCAATGGTGGAGATCGGCCAAGCTAGTTGGCGATCGGTTGGAGCAACAAGCATCAGATCAAACAAGGTAGATCGACGATGGGGGTCTAAAGCGCCTAAATTGATCGGGTGAAGTGACAGTCGTCGGATTAGGTAGGGAAAATTGACGGTGGGGACTTAAAGTTCATAAAGTACGTGGTGGACTCCACGTGAGGCAACGGTTGGAGAAAATAGTGAATCGGATGGTGATTGTTAAGGTTTGTTGGTGATTGGATGGTGAGGAAGCGATGTATGAAGGACGTGTTGGAGGTGGTTTCAAATGAAAAATGATAGAGAAGACCAATGCGGGTAAACAGATAACTGCATTAAACAACAAACTCCATAGCCCATGTGAGAACCAAAGACTGTGTTTTTGGGGTTGTTGGAGGGTCTCTTCCTCAAGTCATGGCCCCAAAGGTAGGAGATGAGGCCGAGACACCTGTGCACAACTTGATAGTGACCTTTTTCCTCTAACTAGCATGTGAACTGAAAGAAGGCATAAAAAAAAGTAAACTACAACAAACGTAGCTACTGAAACAGATGAATAGAAATAGGAAGTTATTCAAACAAATGAACAGAACCAGAAAGCTGCTTAATCAAATGAATCAGAAACATAAAACTATTTTGAGCAAATGAATCAACAAATCATGAAAATACTTAAGAAAATAAATAGAACATAACTCTATGCTAGCATGACAGTACAGTAAAGAGGAGTTGTGGCTGCTTGGGTCGAGCCCTAACCCAAGAGATTCAGCCCTCGGAGTTTAACTCAAAGCTAGCTTAAACATAACTCATCTTTATTATAGAAAAACCATGGATTACAGAGCAAACTGTCACAAGTCTTTGCAGCTTCAGAAATAAAACAGAGTTTTACAATGAAAGTTCAAATCTTAGTGAGGTCCTAAACCTCTCTATTTATACATTTGAGGTCTCTAACAACTTCCTTCCCATTAAGGAGGCTTGGCCTCTAACTCAAGAAAACTGCTTGTTGTCCCTTTCACTTGCTTGGTTGTCTTCTAGTCTTCAAAGTGATGGTTGTTTGCACTCTGAACTGATGGAGGAATATTTGAATGGAGGGGTAGTGAAAGATGAGGATTTACCTCCTATAATTATTCTCCCTTGTCCCATTCGAGTGTTTTCCAAGGTCTTTGCCATAGTTCTTTGCTTTCATCCTTTATACCTGCATTTCTTCTTGCTTTTATCTTTTATTCCTGCATTATATGCACATTAGACCACAAAGCCAAATATCCAACTCTAACTCATTTCGTAAACAAAATATAATCAAAAGTATGCAATAAGTTGTGAGAATAGTTGGTTTGACTAAGCTAGGAGGTGAATTAAGGCCAATTAAGGCCCATATAATTGCTCAATGATGAGTCTCATCAAATAACACTAATGAAAATCTCTCCCTAGAGGAAAATTCGACTTGGTACTTATATAAAATGATTAGGAATCATTCCCCATGAATCAAGGAAGATTTTCCCACCAAAATCCCTTAATTAGTGGATCTAGTCCCCAATACTAGGAATTTGCATTAAATGGTAGGGAACACATTCCTAGATTTTCTCAATCATTCCCTAGAGGCAAATTCGACTTGGTACTTATACAAAATGATTAAGAATCATTCCCCATGGATGGAGGAATCTTTCCCCATCGAAATTCCTTGATTAGTGGATCTGCTCCCTTAATTGGTGGATCTACTCCCTTGATTAGTGGAACACACTCCTAGATTTTCTCAATCATTGGAGTTTCACAATTTGTGCCATAATTCCATAATATCTTGTTGAATTATTTATTTATTATTGATCCTCCAGTAGTAGGGAACAAGTCCCTAAATTATCTCATCCTCCAACTCTCCATAATCTGCCCAATATTCTCATAATATTCCACAAAAAAAAAATATTAGGCACAAATATTCAATTATTCATAAACCTTCCTAATGAATATATTAAAGTTAAAAATAAATTATCTAATGCAAAAAGAGAGGTTTAATGTGCTGAAGGATGGTCATAGGCCTTAATTTATGTCTAATTTAGAGGTCCATCATACCCCCCTACTGAAAGTGTTTCTCATCCTCTGAGCAACTTAGTGACCTAATTGTGCCTCATCCATGGCCCTGGTGGCCTCTCTCTTGTGCATTGAGAATCTTAGCTGTAAGCTCTGCAAGGACAAGCCAAAAAACATATTTGAGCAAAGAAAAATTCTTGTTTCTTGAGACCATTAGTTTTCCTTCTTCCCCTTATTCAATATGGTTTTTGATTGTTTTTTTCAATTTGTCAAGGTCTTACACACCCTTATCAACATTTTGTTACCTTTGTCCAGCATTTATTTGCCTTAGGACTGCCTCCTGTAGGATTTCTAGGTCAGTGTAATTCCTACAGGAGCATCTTGTAGAAAACACAGTCCCTCTGTAAACTGAAATAAAGAAGTGGAAAAAATGACATAAATGGTGGAGGAATGAATGGTAATGAGTGGTAAAATAAAAATGTGAGTGACAGGGGTCTCTTTGTGATCCTCCTTTTCTCTTTGACCATCCTTCTAGCTGACCTGCAAATGGAAATTTCATGAAAATGGAGAGGATGATCTCTTTGTTTTTTTTTCAAGAATGAAATGGGATGGATGAATGATGAATAGATAGTTAATATGAAGTGGATGGAGGGTTTGGAGTGTTGTGGTGACCTTGGCCTTTGCAAAAATTCCTTTTTTTAATTGTTGTCCTCATTCCTTGAAATCATCACCCTTCATAATTTGAATTTTCAACATTGCATGAGTGAAGGAGTGAGTTGCAATTGAAGGTTGTTGAGACTTCTGACTAATCCTTAGCTTATAAAACCTCATCTTTCATGCATTGACAACAAATTTCTAACTATAATATGCTCAAGAGAAGAGGTAAAGAATATTGCATACATGTACCTACCTGATGGTTGTTGGAGAGACATGCATGCTACTGCTGAGTTGATGTTGATGTGCAGGTGTTGGATGGTGATGCTGATGATTTTGATGCTGCTACTAATCTCTGGAGGAGCTTCTTTGACCTCTGGATCTCCTTTAAAACTGCTCATTGCGAATCTTGTAGGTGTTGTTCTGTATCATGTAGGTTTACAAGACAATGACTTGTTTTGTCTATATCTCCCAAACGGTAGACTAGATTGAGCTGAAACTTTTCGAGCATGTTTCCATCATCATTATGCACCTCCCCATATCAAATTTTTTTTCAATGGATGCACGAATATCAAGAAAAAATAAAAATTGCTAAAGGTGATGGAGGCTGATTTCTTGGAAATTGTGCTCTAGAATTTGTTGAAATTTCTTGGGCATGTTACCACCATCCATATTCATCTCCCCATGAAACAACTTTTTTAATGGATGCATGGATATTGAGAAAATACAAAAATGGCTGAAGTTGATGAAGGTCAATTTCTTGGAAACCGTGCACTAGAATTTGCTGAAATTGTTTGAGCATGTTACCATCATCCATATGCATCTCCCCTTGAAATAGCTTGGCAAATGGATGCATGGTTTTCAAGTTATGGCAAAAACAAATTTCTACTCTATGTATTTTTGTATCCTGTAGGAAAAATAGAGCATCCTGTAGTTTTTTAGGAAAGCAAGTAAAATGAGTGGTAGAAGCTTGGAAATGATGAGTGGATGGTGGAAATAGATGAGGGTGACTTATTTTGACTAGGCTTGACCAATTTTTTCTTTCTTTGGTGACAACTTGTTTTTGTTCATTGTAGATGTTGGAAAGAACCTACGTTCATCAAAGAGACACATGGAGCAAAGATTTTTTATTTTTTCTCTTTTTTTTTTTCTCCTAGGCCTACTAGCCGCCTCAATGAGGTTTTCAACTAGTAGGTCTGCCTAGGCGCCTCAAAGGAGGTTTTCACCTAGGATCTTTTCTTTTTTCTCTTTTTTTTTCTCCTAGGCCTACTAGCCGCCTCAATGAGGTTTTCAACTAGTAGGTCTGCCTAGGCGCCTCAAAGGAGGTTTTCACCTAGGATCTTTTCTTTTTTCTCTTTTTTTTTTTCTTTTTTTCAACTCATTGACTGCCTCATGGAGATTTTCAATCAATGAGCCAATTTGAGGCGCCTCCAAGGAGATTTTCACAAGATATATATATATATATATATATATATATATATATATATATATATATATATATATTATTAATTTAATGTTTTTATTTTTATTTTCTACCCTACCCTACATGAAAAAAAATCGATTCCAACTATAATAATACTTCCAATGGAGCCATGTGCATATCAAGATGACAGACAAAATGATGTGGAGGCTTGAAATGTATGCTTTGACATGTACCTGGATTTTAGAGACCAAATGATTTGATTTTGAAAGGATCAAGCATAGTTGAAGAAGAGAGTGATGCTGCAACTTCGTGACTGTCTGGAACCATATTTCAATGTAGTTGTGATATCCCTGGTCCAGTTTCTGATTTAGATCATCTTGTATGTCTTCTTCTACCATGACCTTCAATTCTTCCTCTTTTTGTTGATTGATCTCTTGAATACATGGAGGATTTGATGGTAACCATGAGGGAGCTTTCTCTCTCTCCGATTTTGATATATGCTCTTCATCTATTGCAGCCCATGGTTCTTTGATCTTTTCTTTTGAATCTTCTTCTTTTGGATGTAGTCCTTCAATGATATTAAGAAAATCTCTTTTTTGCAATACTCTTCTAGAGCTATGGTGAATACCATTGAGCTCAAGAGGAAATGTTTGGAAGTGTTGTACCTCAGCATTGTAAGTGGGTTGAGCTACTTCAATGTGTGGGTTTGAGAATGGTGGCACAGGTAGTTGAGTGGGAGTGTATATTTGAGATAGATGTGGATGGGGTTGTGGTTGTGGTGGAGGTGAAAGGTAAGGATAACATGGAATTTCGTATGGAGGATATTGAGGAATATATTGAGGATATTGTGAATGGATCCCATAAGTTCCTTTCCAACCTTGTTGCCAAGATTGGTTTTGGGGTTGAGATGGCCAATGTTGCCAAGGAAAAGGTTTGTTCCAATTACTTTGAGGTGGATGTGCATAAGCTTGAAATTTTGAATTAGGCTCTTGCATCATATCAGGCTGAATAGGCTTCCATGGTCCTCTTGGAGCTACATAACATTGCTGCATTGGCAATTGACTTGCTCCATTGTCCTCTTGGTGAACTTCCTTCAACCTTGGTAATGAGGAGAAAAATTTAACATCATGTGATTCTGCATGGACAACACAAACATCTTCTTTTTTCTCATTTTGTATTCTTAACATTTCCACTTGTTTGGTTAGATTGCTAAGAATTTATGTTTTAAAGTCATCAAACAAATTTCCAAGTTTAACTTGACTTACTGATCTTGATGTTGATTTACCTACTCTTGCTTTTCCTCTTGATATGTGTTGGCATGTTTCACAAATTTCCTCAAATTATAATTGATATACATCCCCTCTACTTATGAGATTAAGGAGATCAATCCACTCATCCCTAATTGTTTTAAGTAAGAGGGTTTTTAGTGTGTAGGATCCTAAATGATGTAGTTTTTCCCTCTTAATATTATACATGAACCTCTCTATTAGATCCTCTAGACTCTCATCTTCTCTTTGATTCATTCTAAAGATTTCTTCTTTAAGATCATGATCTTTATATTTTTCTAGGAATATCTTTTGCATATCATTCCATGATCTTATTGAATTAGTCCCTAAACTCATGAACCATTTAAGAGCTCTATTCTTCAATGTTGCTGGAAACAATCTCAAATTTTGAGTATTTAATAAGTAACCATAAGATATACAAACAATGTCAAATTCAAATAGAAAGGTTTCCGAATCCTCTGACCTTAGACCATGAAATTTTGGAAGAAAAGATGGAGGGATGTTCTTCATGTGCACACTTCCATCAATATCTTGAATGGGAAATCCGATAGGATCTTCCTCATTGTCATTATCGCCATCAATTTCTTCTACATTCTTCGCCATATTCTTCTTCTACCTGCAATAGTGAATGGTGATATGGCTCTTACTGCACCATGTGATCAAATAGGGGGATGGGTTGGTGTTGGAGAATTTTATTTTTGTTTTTTTGATTGAATGAAAACTACATTGCAATGCAATTTTCTACTTTTGAAATTAAATATGCCTAATGAAAACATTCTTTTTTGTTTGTGCAAAAATTAAAAAGAAATGAATCAACTAGAGAAGAGAACAATGCATACTTTGACACCTCCCCGGCAACGGTGCCAAAAAGTGATGAACCTTGGTATTGCAACAAGAATGATGTAACTCCCAAGGCTACTGACTTTAATTATCAACCCGAGGTTTGTACAAACTTAAAAGGTGTTGGCACTATATGTGCAACTTACAATGTGTCCTTCCTTTGCTATCATGATGTAATGGAGTGCATGTACTGAAGTCAAATCCTAAACTAATTGCAGAAAATGAAATGTTCGAAATGGAACCTTAACCTATTGCAAGAAAGAAAGTACAAGGAAAGAGAATGAAATCAAATGCTAAAACACACCATTTTCTAACTAACTCCTAAGAGGCTTTGTTACGAAATAATGCTAAGTTAACATGTATGCAATCATGTTGTCCTAAGCATGCAGATTCAAACCATCAAACCTTCTACTACTATGCATGTAAATGAATAAAATAATTTTTTTTTCCTTTTTGTCTTTTTTTGTGAGAGTGTGAAAGCTAATCTCTTTTTGTGATGTGGCAGGTGGCTTGGAGATCATGGTGAATGGTCAGAAGGTTTGGGAGAAAAGTAGGGACCCCTTTCTAGCTTCCTAGAGGCCTTTTCCTCAATTCGGTCTCAAAACAGGCTTTCCTATAGGATGCTACAGTGATTTCCTACAGGATCCCCTGATTTTCCTACAAGATGTACATATTTACTATAATTCATCGAATGACCAAGAAAATGAAATCCAAATTGGATGGGAAAAATTTTGGTATTAACTAGGATTTCTTAGGTCTCCATTCCAAGTGGAATCACTCAAAAAGGCCTCTGTTAACTTATGCAAAAAAAATAAAAAACATTACTAGTCGAAAATCTAGAAATTCGAGAACTAGTGATCTAGTAAATCTAAAAAATGCCTAACTAAATCAAGTGCAAATTCAATGGGGTAATTTTTGTTTCAAACTAGAATGTTTTTGTGATCTAATTCAAGTGGAATCAATTCGATTGAAGCTCGTTAGCATGCTCTAAAAAATAGCAGAAATTTATTGTTCTTGAATAAAAGGAGGTCCAACAATCTAGATTTGGGAATAAGAAGACTAATCCAGGAAAATCAACGATTATTATGAAATTTCAATGCTTTTCCAAGGATGCAATAATGTTTTTGATCCTACAAAAGGACTTACATCAACCATTTAACTCAATCCTACAACAAGAAATCATTAATACTAAGTGCAGAAATGGAAAGAAATAAAAACTAGAGATGCATGTGAATAAGCAACAAAAAGAAGGAAAGAAAATGATAAAAAATGTGTTATGAAACTAGCTCAAGAAAAGATAGAAAAGATAGATAAACGCCTTATAATTCAGCCTCTTCGAGGGGGCAACCTCCTTTACATTACATAAATGAACAATTCTTGGATGATACAAATGAAAAGACCTCCTTTCTATATATAGGAGTCTAAGGGGTCATAACATAATCAGAGCCGACATAACAATAATAATGTAAAGGCACAATAATAACAATAGTGGGCTTCTATGTGGCACAATAGTAACAATATGGGCACTACATGGGTACATCAATATAATAAGTGAGTTGTACTAATAACAATAAGGGGTTACGCTAGTAGTATAGGGGCCTAACATGCCCCTCTCCTTCAAGAAGCATTGTCCTCAACACTTGAGTAGTTCTTGATGCTTCTGTATAAAATTCTTGTCCTCCCATGTGGAATCTTCAGCGAGTAAGTTCTTCCACTTGATTAGATACTCTGAAATTGATCGATTTCGTAGCTGTTGGGTTCTTGTTTCTGTGACTCCTCCAGGTTCCAATATGATTTTTCCTTCCTCTTCAATTTCTGGCAATATTGTTTGAATTGGGATCTTTTGCAACGTTTCAATAAGTGGCCATACTTCTTCGTCCTTCTTCCCTTCATCTCTTGCTTTGTTTATCCAATCCGGTTGGATAATAGAAATAGCACAAAAAAATGATTCCACGTCCTCATCCTTGAAGAGTCTTCCCGTTCGGTAAGGTCGCCATTTTTTAAGTGCACGTAGTATTGCCAACATTTCCTTCTCATAAATAGCTTGCTTGAGATGTAGCAGTAAAAATACCCAATCACATACATCAAAACATTTTTTACTACGATGTTGATCTACCTGTTGTTTCGTTTGATTTTGAACTGAAGTGGCGCTATCCTTTAAAAGTTGGAGAACTTGTTGTTGATGCTCGATGTGATCTTTCTCTGCTTGAACCTTTTTCTTCTTGATATGTCCTTCTATCTCTAGAGTTTGAGGAGTGGTAATTTCTTTCAATCCTTTACAAGATATGGTCGGAGTCATTTCTTGATGCTTGATGTGATCTTTCACTTCTTGATATGTCCTTCTATCTTGATAGTTTGAGGAGTGATAATTTCAACCAATGAATTACAAAATATGGTTGGGTTCATTTCTTCTTTCTCGATGTAATCTTTCACTTCTTTCACCTTTTTCTTCTTGATATGTCCTTCTATCTTGAGAGTTTGAGGAGTGGTAATTCTTGCCAATGCCTTACAAGATATGGTCTGATTCATTTCTTCTTTCTTTGGGGTGGGGTCCTGGCGTATATCCTCTTCTTTTGATGTTTCTTGATCCTTTTCTTCCTCCTCTTCATATTCTATGTAAAATAATTTCTTCTCAGCACACTTATGACCTTTAGTGCATTTTCTATCACAATTTTAACAAAGCCCTTTTTCTCTTTTTTCTTCCAATTGTTGTGGTGTAACCCTTGTAGGTTGTGGAAGGCTCGGAGAAACAACACTTCCATCTTTATAGTTGTGAGGGGTATGCTTCTTGGTTTCCATAATTTTTCTTTCCACTATGTCACAAAGCCCTTTTAGTCTTTCCAATTGTTGTGGTGTTGCTCTAAAGAAAGTGTTGCTTGTATCCTCATAATGTGCTATCATTTCCTCCGTGAAAATTGACCATGTAACAAGTTGTTTACGAGAACAAAGCCCTTTATACCATAAAAATTGATCTGGTTCTAAATATGAAAATGCAATACACACCTTTTGTAATATTGGTACACCATGTATATCAAAATATTGCTCCATCTGAAGTATCCACTTTACCGGATCCTTGCCATCAAACTTCCTCATCTTGCGTTTTCTTGATTTTAGGAGCTCGATCTTGAAACGACAGTAACTCTGTACTTTCAGATCTTTAAGTTATGAAATTGCAACCTATAGTAGCCCTCTGTGTCCTCTTTCCAATGCCACAAGTCTGACCCAAATTGGATTCTCCAAGGAATATTTATGCAAAATATCCCACAGTGACTTGATTATAGACTAGTTCAGTAGAGCAAACTTGTACGACGTGCCACGAGTCACTGTTTCAACCCTTGGATCTGAAAAATGCATACAAGAAACTAGAGTCCGTCCCCTTTCTGTACCTTCTTATGAAATTTTAATCCGATCCCCAGAGAGAAAGTTATGACGGTTTTCCCCAGGTCACCTGTTTTTAATGTAATTTAGGAGTCTGCAAAAAGACCAACTTCCTTAGATCATATCTCCGCAAATATCGCGTTAAAAGCTCTGAAATTCTGACCCAAGGTTCAGCGTGATTTATTCTCAAATGGATTTTTTTGCGACTTCTGAAACGTCACAAAAAAAAAATTATAGCGAAAATTCCACGATGACCTGTTTGGAGCAGTGAAACCCTAGAATCCAAAGCTCTGATACCAAATGTTGTGAAACCAGCTCAAGAAAAGATAGAAAAGATAGATCAACACCTTAGAATTCAGCCTCTTCGAGGGGGCAACCTCCTTTACATTACATAAATGAACAATTCTTGGATGATACAAATGAAAAGACCTCCTTTCTATATATAGGAGTCTAAGGGGTCATAACATAATCAGAGTCGACATAACAATAATAATGTAAAGGCATAATAATAACAATATTGGGCTTCTATGTGGCACAATAGTAACAATATGGGCACTACATGGGTACATCAATATAATAAGTGAGTTGTACTAATAACAATAAGGGGTTACGCTAGTAGTATAGGGGCCTAACAAAATGGCTCTAAGGCTCCTGAGATGGTCAAGCCCAAGGAATATTAGAGACCTATGGAGGAGAACAAGATTTAGAAGCTGAACATGACACCAATCTTCATTATTTCATCAAACGAATTACATCCTTGCAAGACAATACAATGGAGCTGCAAAAATACAAGCTCTCTCCACAATAACACTAATGAAAATCTCTCCCTAGAGGAAAATTAGACTTGGTACTTATAGAAAATGATTAGGAATCATTCCCCATGAATGGAGGAATATTTCCCCACCAAAATCGCTTGATTAGTGGATCTAGTCCCCAATACTAGGAATTTGCATTAAATGGCAGGGAACACATTCCTAGATTTTCTCAGTCATTCCCAAGAGGCAAATTCGACTTGGTACTTATAAAAAATGATTAAGAATTGTTCCCATGGATGGAGGAAGATTTCCCCACCGAAATCCCTTGATTAGTGGATCTACTCCCTTAATTGGTGGATTTGCTCCCTTGATTAGTGGAACACATTCCTATATTTTCTCAATCATTGGAGTTCCACAATTTGTGCCATAATTCCATAATATCTTGTTGAATTATTTATTTATTATTGATCCTCCAGTAGTAGGGAACAAGTCCCTAAATTATCTCCTCCACCAACTCTTCATAATCTGCCCAATATTCTCATAAGATTCCACAAAAAAAATAATATTAGGCAGAAATATTCAATTATTCATAAACCTTCCTAATTAATATATTAAAGTTAAAAATAAATTATCTAATGCAAAAAGAGAGGTTTAATGTGTTGAAGGATGGTCATAGGCCTTAATTTATGTTTTAAATGAGAGGCATGGGCCTTAATTTATGTCTAATTTAGAGGCCCATCAGCAAGAAACTATTTGGATTTACCATTTGAGTCTAATTTGTAGGTGATTCTCAAGGTGTCAAAGAATTCGTCTATCTACCAAAATTCGAGTTAGTAGAGATTGATTTTATCTTCCAGAAGATGAGTTCATGATTCTTGAGGGGTTCGTGCTTATTGTTGATTTTTCGAAGGTAAATTCTTCAAGACCAAAATTGCTATCTTGTCATAGGGCCAAGTCTATCTCAAATTGGAAGAGATGAGTTCCATGAAATTGTGAGGCTAAGTGTCATTTATTTACAGAGGCTAAGAGCACTTATTGTCTACATACTGAGGGCTAATTTCATTAAGAGGTCAATGCCATCATTAGTTTGGAGGCCGAGAACCAAGGATAATTTTAGGGGCCAATGTTCGCCCTTTGGAGAAATTAAGGGGTTTTAAATTTTTAGTGGGCGAATATTTTGTATCATAGTACATTTTTACAAATCACCTCAAATAGCCCACCTTATTTTAAGGGAGAGGGTAAAAATGGTAAATTTAGCCCTTGAAATTAGGACTTACAACCTTCCATTCGCCCATTTTCAAGAATAGGTTTTATTTAAGTGAATCCATTCGCCCATTTTCAAGAATAGGTTTTATTTAAGTGAATCCTATGGGCCAAATACCATATTTATAAAAGAGGTATGGTAAATTAATAAAAATATAAATAAATGAGAGGTATGGTAAATAAATAAAACATTTTTTATATTTACTCCATAAGTCACCTTATATACATGTAAGGGTGTAAACAAATAAAAATATAAGTAAAGTGGAGGTATGGTAAATAAATAAAACGTCTTTTTATACTTACTCAAAAGGTATGGTAAATAAATATAAATATAAATAAACTAGACGTATCGTAAATAAATAAAACCTCTTTTTATATTTAGTCCATAACCCTCGTTCTATTTATGAAGGCTTAAGAAAGAGGTTTTATTTAAGTGAATCCTATGGGCCAAATACCATATTTGTAAAAGAGGTATGGTAAATTAATAAAAATATAAATAAACGAGAGGTATGGTAAACAAATAAAACATTTTTTTATATTTACTCCATAAGTCACCTTATATTTACGAACACTCAAAAAATGGGTTATATTTAGGTGAAACCTATGGCCAAAATACTATGGGAAAAATACCATGGACTAGATTGTTATTAATACCATGCAAAAAACCATTATTAACCCTAATATTAGAATTAATAAAAATAAAAATGGCACATGGTATTGACCCATGGTATTCACCAAAATGGCACATGGTATTGACCCATGGTATTCACCTGGAATTTAGCCGATTTAAATGGGGGAATTAAACCAGCATGTAGCCTATGCTAAGATTCACTAGGACTTAACAAAGTTTTATTATTTAGTGAAAGACTCGCCAAGATCTTACAAGATTTTATAATTGAGTAAAACATTCTCCATGCTTGGCGAGAGATTCGCCAAAAAATTATATATACATATTATATTATTGATAATATCGCCTTCCACTTTTCCTATATACCATGGAGATTCGCCCATTTATTATATTTATAAATTTAGGGGGGGGGGGGGTTCTTAAAATTTTCCCTGCCGAGAACACTGTAAGAGGCCAAGAGCATTATTGTTTGTGAAGGTTGAGAACCTTCTCTTTAGACTTAGGCTAGAAGTAACTTATCATTACAGGCCGAGAGTGAATAACCTATGAAGGCCATGTCCAAAACTTGGAGGTAAATTGCATTAATTGCCAAGGGGTCGAGATTGCCTATGTGGCAATCTAATCATCAATAAGTTTTCCATATTTTGAGAGGTAAAGTTTTTTCACTTGATGTTGGCTTCATGGGATTATACCTAGGTTTAGAGTTAGTTGTGCTAACCAACAAAACCTATACCACCGACACTTTCGGCAACGACCTGCTCGCACAGAGTGCAGTCTCACTCGAGGTGATATTGGGGGATGCTAGAACCAGGTTTCTGCATCCAGAGGGACTATGCAGTGTGTATGTAAGGGTTTTAATAGTTTTAGGGCTTAATCCAACCTTCACTAACCACTACCCTTATTCTTATAGTCATAAACAATTTTCCTACTTAACAGATTTGTGAACTGCACGAAACTATTCCAACATGTATTATTTAACATATAAAACAATATCTAAACCTTCGCGATGCAACTATAGAAGAAATCTATAAAAAGAACCATAAATAGGATAAAACAGAGAACTTATGTGAACCTACAGAGATACAAATATTTATCCCCAAATTTATTCTTTATTAGTCAAGTCTTCTCAAATACAATCTTTTTGACCCTGCGCGCACATCTGCAGGGGCCTACACACTTAACTGCAAACTTACCAAGGTCTCCGCGCACATAGATGAAACAACCTTCCCCTTTGCTTGACTACATAAAATATCTTACAAAAACATACTCAAAAGTGTTTCATCAATTCAATTATATCTCTTAGACTTGCTAAAACATCCCTTTATATATGTTTTTACCCTTACAATACCATGGTCCGCAAACCATGGGCGGAGCTCAAAATCCTCTAGATAATCCCATCCCTTTACAAAAGAAGGGGCTTTGACCCACCCTAAAGCCCCTTTGACTCTTATAACCTTGCACTAATTGCACTCTGCTCCTCAAAATGTGGATTCTTTACATGACTCAGGAAAAACGTAGACCTATGGAACCCTACCGAATAGGTCCCCAACACAAAGATGTGACTCGTCCTCGAGTCACTCACCTGGTACGTCCTTGATCTTGGCTTTTAGGACTTTTTATGCATTCTGTAATGGATGGAGTGTTGTTGTGCATTGCTCTGCGACCTATTGAACTTCATCCACGAGCTTCTCTATGGTTAACCCCTCTACTGTGAGGCTTATTGTCCTCTTGGTTTGTTGCATGCTCTTTAGTTTTCCCTCGACATCCTGTGAGAGCTGTTGGGCCTCATCTGCCCAAGTGGAGATGATCTGTGCATTCTTGGAGATAGGTGAACCATTACACAGGTGTTAAGGTCCGCGTTGTGGATTTAAGTTCATCAAACCACAGTTGCTTTTTTTAATCTTTGCTTCGATCTTCTGCACATGTGGGTCCTCCTAAAGTGAGGCCCACACTTCCATTGTATCTTCAAAAGGTTGACTACAGTCCTTGACTGCAGTCTCTATATGAACCTTAGCAATTTACATGGTAGCTTCGCACTTCTCTCAAACTTTCGTTGGCGTTGTAGGATGCAGCTTCATCTGAAGTTCTATAATCTACATCTATAGTTCAAAGTGAACCTTGCCCACCTCTTCCTTTGATTTTCTAACTGATGCTACCAATTTCTGAATATTTTCTACTAAAGCTACCTCGATTGGGATCTGGAGCTCGGGAAGCTCACTGCATGCTTTAATTATGGTCTCTTCCATCTGTTGGCTACACGCAGCTACCTCCTCGCGATCATGCATCGCTTTATTCTTCTCCTCTAACATATGTTAGTTGTTGATTTTAACTACACTAATGACCAATAGAGCTCGTTGCTCTCATATTTTGAGCTCATTTGTGACACGCTGATGAAGCTCGTGCAATGTTTGAAGGGGGAGCATTGCAAGATTTAGGCTTAGATTCTTCAACGTTTTGTATGCACTCCCTTTCCTCTGTAGCCTCGATGTGTAGTGATCCTTCTCGAAATTGGACTGCTTGGAGGTCTACAGTAAGCTCGGTTGTCGAAGGTACCATGCTCGCTTGTTTCACACTCGCCTGAACCACGCTCGCTTAAATCACGCTTGTCTGAACCTACAATTATTTAAGGCCCTGCTAGACCTTTGTCAAAACTACATTGTATTGATCGTCGATGTTCCCCCACATCTCCTCCGTCGAAGTGCGGATAGTGTTGCCAATTTCATCAAATTCCCCCTCAATGAGGACCAAAGCTTTGACCCTAGTAGATTTATCTGACTTCTGCTTCTTCCGTGCACTACCAGCACTCTGCTTAATCCACTTGTTTATTACAAATGTTGAATCAATGTCCTCTGTGTCCATATTAAGGTCAATACCACCATGTTCCCCTTCACCAGTCTCTTGCTCGATTGTGGGCTTGGTAGTCTTTCCCTCGAGGTCAATGGTGATCGTCTGAGGCACTTTCTTGATATCCTTCTTGGCGGCTTTTCAGCCTGTGCAATCATTCTTGCTTTCTCAGTCACTTTTACAGTTGTTGGGGTAAGCCAATTACTTGACCACTTATTGATGACCATCAAGATGTCATCTTCAGACACTAAGTATGGTATCTCATGCCATACCTTCTCCATATATTTCTTAGCGCAGATAGAGACACTATGAAAGTCTACTTTAAAATATGCAATGTCGCCATATTGCTAAAATAATGGAGGTGACAATCGCGGCCTTAACTTGATGACTATGCGTAGGTCGATCTCAAAGAGAACCCAAAATATTTTATTCTCCATAACCCGAGTCAGTTCCTTAGAGGCCCATAGCGAGGCAAACTTCACAGCCTCACACACATCAGGTTCTACATTAGGGAACTGTGAATCCTCCAGTATTCGCCATGCTACCAATGCGATTAAGAGTAACAACAACGCATAGTCGAATGGATTCCCTTCTTCTTGTGCTTCGCGAAAGTCATCTAAAAACTCCTAACAGAGATACCCGACCCAATTAAACTGGACCCCCTTGCTACACTGCGCAGCCAAGGATACGACTGGGGCTGGTACTTCGTCTTCCTGACACTTCCTCATGATTTTACCGGCCAAAATGGATGTGGAAAAATGCACAGCCTCATTGTTAATAAAACTAATAGCACATCCCCGAGACTTCTTAATGATGCCATAGTCATTGTTCATCTGATCGGCTAGCTTTTTCTCCTAAGGTTTCCCAACAAATGCGTCATCTAGGTTCGCTCCTTGATGAGGCAGCACAATAATCCTTTAGATTAACATATCATCAATCGATATTGGCTCTCCGAGCCACATATGCCAATCATGTACCAATGCCAGTAATTGCTGCACACAAATTGTGTTTATGTTGTTGTGCCCAAAATGTGGAACATAAATCATGTTCAACAACCCAACGTGTTGAATCATGACTACCCACTTCATTGGTTCAACCCTTGTCACTCCTGCTTCATTGTAATAAACAGATTGGAGGCACTTGTTGGGATCAAATTGGGGATACTTTTTGTGATCATTCAAATCCCAGTGCTCCATGAGCAAGTGTGGAACCTTGGCCAACAACTCTCCCTCAATTGGCACTTCCTCTAGTAACAGGGGTGTAAATACCTTGTATTTAATAGAATTTGGGTCCTTCGTTACCTTCGCAGTTGGTTTCCTCGGAGGCATATAGGGTGGAAACCTAGAGATTGGTTCCACCTTGCCTGCACTAATATCCGCAAATCCACCGGCTAATTATTCCTCATCCAGATCTTGGGGCTCCATTGGTTTCTATGGATCTGTTTTCTCCTTACTTCGTAGCTCTGCGGGGACTTTCCTCGGTGATTGTCTAACAAGGGTCCTCTGGGGCTTCTTCTACTTCTTGGCCACTGCTGCAGTGGCATTAGGTTTAGTTCTTGGTGATCTAGATGCAATAGTATGCACTGGCTGTGAGACGGTCATAATGGATTCTAGCCCTCGACTCAAAAACTCCTGCTCAAGCTTCTTCCAACTCCAACCAGACATGCAACAAATTTCTCGGATCACACTTAAGCACAAAATCACACAATGAATTCACAACAAACAAAGTGTCCAAATATGGAATGGGGTGTCATATTTATAGTCTTTTTCAAATTCAAACCACTCAATTCCCTCCAGATATTCCTCATAAATGCAGATTTGGCAACAGATTTTCCTAGACATAACTCTTAAATGTGTTTCCCCCGCTCCTTTTAATGACAATTTCCCTATCAAATCAACCTCAACGGTCATATTCTAGATGAACTGCATCAGAGTCCTCCCTGCAGTGCAGTTACCCCTTCTCCGTCGTAACTTTCTCCACCTCTACCATCCTCCTAAATGTTGCGCAACCTTCCTTCTTCGACAGGGTCCTTCATTGGCAAAGTACTTTATAGTCCCATGGTTCCTTCAAACTGTCTGTAACACTAAGACTGTCCTCCATTCATAGAGTCATCACACAGTCTCAGAGATGGAATTGTCCCTGTATAGTTTCAACCTACTCCCATTTACTCTCCCAACAATTAATTCTACATTTAGCTTCATGAGTTGAACTGCACCACCATCTGAGATATCCCTGATAACGTACGGGCCTAGCTAATGCATCTTAAATTTATCAGGAAACTACGCGAACTTAGTATCGTACAGTAGAACCAAGTCTCATCTCTTAAAAGTCTGCTGCTTAATATGTCGATTGTGCCATGCCTTTTTCCGAGCTTTTTGTACTTGTTGGTGAAATCCTGAAGAAAGCAATCCTCTTCTAGTGCGAGCAATTGTTCCAATATTTCTTCCATAATATCATTGTCTTCCATATTCATGACTGTTGTGATTCTAAGACTGGGGACTATATATTCCTTTGGCATTACAACTTCTTGTCCATACACCAGCCTAAACAAAGTCTGCCCTGTCAGCTTCTTGCAAGTAGTCCTGTATGCCCATAAAAATGCAGGTATTTTCACATCCCAGTCATTCTTGTTGACGTTGCACACCTTCGTCAGGGTGTTCTCTAAAATTTTATTAAAAGCCTCAACCATGCCATTCGCCTGAGGATGATAAGTCATGCACTTATGGTGATGTACTTGAAAGTATTTTGTTATTGCTTCAATCGTGTAGTTGAGGAAGTGCATTCCTTTGTCACTCATCAAGATCTTTGGGCACCCAAACCTCGACAATATATAACCAAAGATGAAATGTGTAGTAGTGTCTACACTACAGTCCTTTACCGGTTGTGCCTCAGCCCACCTGGCCAGATAATATGTCGCGGTAATAATATAGTGCGCACCAGTCTTCTTGCCTGACAGATTGATCGGTCCCACAAAATCAATCTCCCACTTATCAAAAGCTTGTAAAGTAACTTGTGGATTTAGCAGAAATTCATCTCTTCGTGATGGTATTTCGATTCTCTAGCAAACATTGTAAACACTACAATATTCCATAGAATCCTTGTGCACCATGGGGCACCATAGTCTTGCCCTCAATATTTTTTGTAGGATTTCTTTTCTTGAGTAGTGCCCTCCTACAACACCACCATGCGCTTCGACTAAAATATTGTGTCATTCATGCTTAGGGACATATTTGTGAAATATTTCATCAGGGTGCATTTTATACAGATGCCCAACAATTAGAGAAAAATCTTCCGCTCTGACTACTAATTCTTTCTTCCATTGCGTTATATACTCCGCAGCGGCTAGTCCGGTAGTCAAAAAGAAAATAATATCTACAAAATGTTCATCAACAACCCTTATAGCGAAGAGCTGCGCATCAGGAAATCCTTCTTCAATGTTGGTTAGTTCTTCACCGTTCTTAATCCGAGATAGATGATCTATGGCTTAGACCCAGGTTCAGAGTTAGTTGCGCTAACCAACAAAACCCTATACCACCGGCCCTTTTGGCAACGAACTGCTTATGCAGGCTGTAGTCTCACTCGAGGCGATATCGGAGGATGCTAGAACCAAGTTTTTTCATCCAAAAGGACTATGCAGTGTGGTTGTAAGGGTTTTAACAGTTTAGGTCTTAATTCGACCTTCGCTAACCACTACCCTTATTCTTACAGTAGTAAAGAGTTTTCCTACTTAACAGATTTGTGAACTGCGCGAAACTATTCTAACATGTATATTCAACATATAAAACAATATTTGAACCTTCATGATGCAATTGTAGAAGAAATAGTATAAAATGAACCATAAACAAGATAAAACAAAAAACTTATGCGAACCTACAAAGATGCATAGATTTATCCCCAAATTTCTTCTTTATTAGTCAAGTCTTCTCAAATACAATCTTTCTAACCCTGTGCACACAACTGCAGGGGCCTGCGCACTTAGCTACAGACTTACCAAGGTCTCTATGCACAGAGCTACAAGAGCCTTCCCCTTTTCTTGACTACAAAAAATATCTTACAAAAACAGACTCAAAATTGTTTCATCAATTCAATTCTATCTCTTAGACTTGCTAAAACATCCCTTTATATATGATTTTACCCTTACAATAACATGGTCTGCAAACCATGGGCAGAGCTCAAAATCCTCTAGATAATCCCATCCCTTTCCAAAAGAAGGGGCTTTGACCCACCCTAAATCCCCTTTGACTCTTATAACCCTACACTAATTGCGCTCCACTCCTCAAAATGCAGAGTCTTTATATGACTCAGGAAAAACTTAGACCTAGGGGACCCCTACTCAACACTTAAATACCAAAAGCACATCCTATTTGAGGGTTGAAATCCATCCCTCCTTGATGGCCAAAATTATTCTAATGTGGGGCCATGATTTAATTAGCAAACATAGTTTATATTTTTAGATAGGGATAAGTTGTAATTCTTCCCTCAATATAGAAGAAAAGTTTCATTATAATCCCCAGAGATCATGTTTATTGTTGTAATATCAAATTATATCTCTTGGAACAATTCTGGTAGATCACATACATTAGTTGGTGGTTGAGTTATCTACTCCCTGGAAGTCAAAGTATGCCATCTTTAGGAAAAATGATATCAACTATGTTCATGATTGTTTTCCTCTAGAAGGATGAGGTTGTCACCTATAGGAGGCCATAAATTTGGGATAATATTATACTACACCAAGAGGACGAAGTTCTGCATTGGTTATTAATCATCTAAGAAAGCCAGATTTCTTAGATCAATTTTCCTTGTGGACGAGTTGGGTCACTGAAGATTTATATTATAATTACATAGGGAGAGTTGGATCCTTCTATTGGTAATGTAAACTACAAGAGGGAGGAAAAATATATATGTTAGAGGACATAATTTGCACCTCTAGAAGTACCATATTTATGGTATAAAAGAGTACTAGGTTCTAATTACCCCTGAAATTTACTCTTGAGTCTATTTCTCATTGTCTGTAAAATGTTTCTTCACCAAGTATCTAAGAAAAATGTAAATTTTGAGGGGTTTCTTATCATAAGAATATTATAATATGGGACAATAGTGTATTAACATTTGTGAGAGACTATTGTAGCCTCCAACACAGGTAAGCTACAAGTGGCCCGTGGAAACCAAAGGTCAGTCAATATAAGTTTGTGGTCGTACTTTTTGGTGTGGTTGAATCTAGCATAAATATATGTATCAGTTATGTGTAAGGTTGAGTGTTGTCTATTAAAGTGAGTGTGAATGTTTTTTTCCACATAGCTAAACATAATCTATTGTAAGAAAGAGGTTGTATGACTGCAACATTGGTTTTCTTTTTGTAGTTGAGTGAGAGGGTTTGTATTGATTGAGAGTGTGGTTATACTTCAGCCATATATTTTCACTAATGCTAAAGCCCTTGTAAGGTCAACGTTTTGTATGTTGTTAAGAGAGTATGGTGAGTCCACATGAGGTGTTCATATCATATTTAAACCTTTATTTAATTTCTCATCTTGACTTGTAAGGGTTGAGTATGTCTTATGAGAGGTATATGTTTTGATTTAGCTGGCCATGTAAGAAAAGTTTGTTTATGTGTTTTGTATTGAGTCAAGTATTATTATGTACTACTCGTCAATTTGATAGTCAGATGGTGTGTGAGATGTTTATGGGTCAAAGTCTTGCTGATTTTATCAAGGTTGAGAGTTAGAGTTTGATTTTGTATAGCATTGTGATATAAGCCTTGTATATGTTGTTGCTAATGGTAATATGGATATTGAAAATACCCTAGAAGACCTCATAAATACCCTTAATAACTTCGAAAGAAGATGGAATCAACAAAAATTCAAGATGGAATCACTAATTGGCTCTTTGAGATGCAATGCTTCTTTGGACCAAAGAACAAAACATAACAACAAACCCTTCTCAAAATAAAAGGAGTGAATGCTATTCTATAGTTGAATAAATTGAGGTATCTACAAAAATAATAGGAGATGGGGAATTGGATTTTTTCACATGGGTCAGATTTGAAGAACATGAAGGCAACTAAAAAAACCCTCCTTAATATGGAAAAATTAGATTCGCAACTTTCCAAGGTGATCCGATCAGATTTGAGTATTCTAAATTGGGATCTAAAACCAAGAATGCTTGCCTTGATATAACAAAAATTCTTGGAGGAAGCTTGTGAGGAAGTCAAACTTATTGTTGCCTCTTGTCTTAGTGAGATCAATTGGATAATTTCACACATCTCCTTACAATGATGACATTATGAGGGAATTTTTTCAATTGATAGAAGAAAATTTTTAGGGGATGCATGACACCTTGGGTCCCACTTATGGAAAAGGCTCAAGATCTCAAAGATCATGGCTAGAGTTATGAGTAACCATGATTCCATTGGCAAGAAGTTGTGATCCAATTTTTTGGCCATTTGGAGAAAGGAATAGGTTGTATCATTGGATGCCTATGAACTAGTCAAAAGGTTGGTTAAGAAGAAAGTGAAATTGTTCCTAAGGCAGTTGACCAAGAATAAGATGATGAGGAATTGTGGTGAAGACAAGGATGTAGAGGGTAAGACAAGAAAGAATGAATTAAGGAGGAAAGATATATACTTTATCTACAAGGGATCTTGGGAACCTAGCCACCCATGCTTGAGTTATATGGAGAAGATGACAGAGGTAGAACATGAGGAGATTCCTTCTAACCATCCTAGTGGGAGTGAGATAGACTCATGTACTACAAAGAATGAGCAATATTATAGAGACATTTACAATAGTCCAACTATACATCCATGTTCGATGGTTGATAATGGTGAGAAACATCTTGTTTCCATGAGTGAAGAAATCCAAGGACAAGACACTCAGGGAGAATTGAGGGATGCGCCACTAGTGATGATCCAACATGAAGAGCACTCAAAGGTGAAAGGGCATGATAGGAATAGTGTGCATGATAAACCATCTTTGGAGAGATAGTTGAAGGCACAAGATGGGTCATGGTCATGGTAGTTGAGCATCCACATATGGGGCCAACCCTTGAAGAGGTGCAAACAAATGCAACGACATCCAACAAAGCTCCATAACTTTCAAATGGTAGCCACTAGTAGATTATTGATCAATTCAAGACTAAAACCCTTGGGTATTTTGGTGAGATTGGACGAAAACCCATCTCATCCCTTGGTGAATTCATTCAGAATTAATTGATGTATTTATCAGTTCAGTTTTTAATTTGGAGACCCGATGTAGTATTGATGCAGATATCTTGGGAGGCCATGACCTCAGTTCTTTCTAGTTATTTTTATTAGCATGTAATATATGATTTCATATTAATAAAATAAGGTTGAGATTCATTGCATGTATCTCTTTTCTATTTTGAGTTGTGGTGGATGTTTGCTAGTCTCTTCATTAATTTCATGCTATAATTTGTGAAATTTGATTTTCGATTGATAGCATAATTTCTTGAAGCAAACTCCTGAGAAATTTGTTAAAATTAATAAATTTGATATTACATAGTTGCATAACTTTTGCATACAAACTCTAATTGAGGTGATTCTTATGTCATTGGAAAGGTATCTATATGTAGAATAGAAAAAAAGGTGAATCCCTGAAGTGACAAATTATTACCCCTAAATAATGTTATTTCATGCATGAAACTACTCTCATAAGGTTCTAGACCCAATTTTCCAAACTAAGTCCCATCGGTAAAAATGGTCCTATGAACTTATTCCTCCACTTTTTCCACTCTGAAAGCATTAAGATGGATGTCAAATGATATAATGATTCAATCCATATCACTTACTTTAGTGGAAATAATGATAAAGATGAAATCAATCCCGCAATATTGTTGATTATAGTAAATGAATCTATTAAGACTATTTTTGGAGCGAATTATTATTTTAATAGTGAAGATTAGAAGTGGAGGATGCGTATTGATATTGATATTCAATGGAACATAAATAGGAAGTATTTGAATAATTTTTCTCACATAAATGGATTAAGTATACAAAAATGGATGTATTGTATAAAATTCAAGATTAATTAAATCAATTTAAAGAAAATATCAAGAAGAAGGGGAATGAGTTATCTAAAATACAAAACTTTAATGAAGCACTCAAGATTTTCAACAATTAAAATAAGGAAATATTAGCAAAGGGAATTGGAAAAAGAAAGATTCGAGGGGAGAATTGAAAAGGAAAGATGAAGAAATATGAAGATTACAAAACCATAATAGAAAAATATTGGATGACATCAAGTGACTCAAAGAAGACAAGAAGAATTATCAAAGTCAAGAAAAAACAAGGACCTTAGATGAAGAGACCAAAAAAATACTTGAAGAAGAAATTTTAAAAAATATTGAAGAATCCTCAGACATGGATGAAGTAAATTTAGAAATGGATTCTAGAATTGAAGAAGGATGTCAAAATTTATTATATGGGATCACATTGTAGCTTCATAAGGAGAAATAAGACAAGATTCACGAAAGTCACCAGAAGACATTGGAAGAATTTGAACTCCACCTAGAGGATATGCATGTCAAATATAATGATATTATATCCAAGACTAAAGTAATCAAAGATTAAGAAAAGTGGATAGAGGAGACCATTGTCTTTAAAAAGAATAAATATGAAAAGAGTATACAAATTCAAGGAAAGCCATTGACATCGTCATTTAATGGAATATAAGAAGATAAATATCAACATTATCAAGGAAGAAGTTGGAATACCCGTCAATATTCATGGAGAATGACATCAAAAAAACATTATTCATTAGGATATTATCAAATATGAACAAGTACTAGAAATAGGAGAATTCAGAACAACACTATGTGGAGTCAAATGAAATAAAATTATATGACGACCAACCATCAAGTATTAAGCCAAAAAATAATTGAATTTGAACAAATGGATCATCATCAATGACAAGAACATTGGAGTAATATAAGGGAATCATATTATTTCGTTTCATAAAATGTAACACCATTAAGTGGGATGTTCTTGATAAGTTATTACTCACGTAGTTGGTGATGTGTTCCCTGATTCTCATCTCCTTCTTTAATTTATACTCTAGCAATGGTAACTTCGGCACTTAAGAAGTAAAGGGTATAATCCTTAGTGAAATTAGGAGGACTCACCAGTGGGCCTTTTGACAATGAATCCTTTAAACAATAGAATTATTGTTTATCTTTCGCATCCCATTGGAATGGAAAATATCAACAAAGGAGATGTAGACAACTATGAGCTCAAGTTGCATAACCAGGGACAAAGAATCACAAGAAATTTACCTTGACTTTGAGGCTCCACATTTTGCACAAATATTTTGGGTGGGGGGATCTATCAAATGGCTTGGAACTTCAAGGGGTTAACCATAATCCATTGCTAGGATACAATGAATACGAGAAAAAATCTAGTGTATGTACAAAACATGTACTTGAGAGGATTCACGTGGAGCTTGTATTGTCAACAATATTGGAATACCATGTGGAGCTCCTTGAGGTTTTGAGAACACTTCTTGGAACAAGTAGTGACACCATCCAAGTAAGAAAGTATGAAATGATCCCGATCATGAAAAATTTAGTTCATGGGTCACTAGAACGTGGCTCTGGCATTCTTGAGTATGAAGGGCATAAGGCAATAAGTGAAGGTGACCAAAGTAATGATGAAGGTTGTCTTGTGCTTATCCAAATGACAAATTTGAATCTGATTATATCTTGAGAAGTTTCCCATGAAAGAGAATGCTTCATGTCCTATTCAAGCATCAATAACCTAATCAATAAATGACATAGGGAAATTGTCTTTTGAACATGGTCTATTCAGATCTTGGAAATGAGTACAAATTCAAATAATACCATGCTTTTTCATAATAGGCATAGGTTTGAAACCCATTATGTATAAGTAATGGAGTAGATGAAACTTGATTTGTGTAGCTTATCAATTTAAGCTTTGATACCCATGACTTTAGACGGGTGCAACAGGTGTTGATTTTTTTGACCTAGAGAAGCATCGAGCCATGTGTCAATGTGGTGTTCCATAATGGTGTGGTTTAGTCTGTTCATTTTAATCTATGACCAAGAAAAATATCTCAAAATTCTTGAAAGAGAGTCATATAGGCCACAACCTCTTTTGGTGAATAGACCAATCTCAGTGATAATTCTTCAACGATGCAAGTTTAGTAGTTATGTCGATCTTGATAGTTGGTGAGAAGTTGGACATATTACCATCTTTGAAGGCATATGGTGTGGAAATATGATTTTTAAACCAATTGACATGACCTGAGGGAATGGAATATTTTATCTCCATTGGAAAAACATCTATCGCAGGTGGTGCAAGAGATCTAAGTGGTCCTTTGGATAAAAATGAGTGATGATGGGTGGCATCTCTAAGGTGTTCAAGTTCTATCATGACTTCAAGAATGTCTTTGTCTAAATGGAAGACCTTTAAAAACCATGTTAGTGTTTGAGAATATTCATGAAGCAAAGGAAGACGTGCGAAGGTACTTAATGAAGTATAAAGATGTGACAACATGGAATTTCTTCCCTTACTCTTTGTTAGAAGGCAAGTTGTACTTACGATGCTTGTGCTATTGTGGGCATAGCCATGATTCAACCAAATAGTTCCTTGTACTATTGGAAGAATTTTGGACTCCAAGGGAGTTAGTTCCAACCTTGATGAGTGGTTGAACCATCTCATATTGGGTTATGGTTGATATGCAAGTCATTATTTGTACGCAATTTGTGATGATAAGGGGAAAAAAATAACTGAAATGGTTTTCATCACCATATATTGTTGATGGGGAATCCTTAGCATCTGGAATCGGTGTGAGTGCTATAGTTACCATGGATGTCTAATGTAATATGACTAATGCATCCATATATCAGGGGAGATTAGGACAATAATGTGTATAGTGACCATGTTGAGTATATAGGTACACAGGTGGTTGGTGACCAATGATTTAGTGCATGTAGGTGTAACACCATTAACTAATGGATTGGGGAGAAAAGGAGGTGCCTATGGGGCATAAATAAAATCCTTCAACTTTGTAAGGGAAGAACATAGGTTTTTATGGTTACCCTAAGCATTGCAAAGGTCATAATGGGGAATAAACCTAGAGGTGGATGTTGTTGAGGCATCCTATTTCTTTTCCTACTTTCCCCTAGTTTGTTTCTTGGTGCCATCTAGTGTCCTCTTCAAATTGGGTGGATCAGTGGGAATTTGGTCTATTGATGAGGAGGAAAGATGGATGTAGCTAGTAGGCATAGCTTCCAATATGGAGCAAACAATAGGAGGTGCCAAATACCAGTTGGGAAATTCCATAACCGTTTTGGCAAGGGTTAATGTTTCCATTATGCATTGTGATGCAAAGCTAAGTGGTGGGTATAGGAAAGGGGTTTGAGTTATGACATTAGGGATGAATGGTGTATCACTCATAGAGGCTGCATCTAGATCTACCATTGGTGGTTGAGTCTCCTAAGATTATTCTATGGGATAAATGGTTACCACACAAATAGGCTAGTTCTAGAAGCAGACATCATGGGGGGGGGGGTGTCTCCAAGGTATGTACCGCAAAGAGAATAATCTTTAAAGATTATAAGTCCTACTTTGGTGAAGAATGGGATGTGTTTGCGTTGGGACCCAACAAATGGTAACATGTTATCTATAGAGGGTGGTGGTTAAGGATCTTAGAGTGTTAGTTGGTCTATGGTGATGAACTTTCCATATGGGGAAAGCTCATTTTACTAAAGAATGAGGAGGCCATAGCCTTCATAGAGTACATGTAACTTCATCCAAAAAAAAAAATTATAATCCAAAGGGTATCAAGAACTTCAATGTCAATAAGGATTGTTTTCCCTACAAGTTCCACAGGCCCATTTTGAAAGAGGCCAACAGGTTGCAAAGGGCGATCTTCATATGCCTCAAGGTGATGGACGAGGTAATGAGTGCAAGGGATCTATATTTCTACCACATGGTTTTAGACATGATGCATGTAGATGCACCTTCATCAATGATCCAACGATGAATGATGAAAAGGATATAGAAGGAAACAAGTGATAGGATTCATACTTCCAAGTTGTCAAAATTGAATGTGATCAGATGGAAATTGGAAGGATCAATTGCCCCTAATGTTGATAGCACTTTCTTCCATTGTGTTGGGCATATTTGAAGAACATCCAATGCTAACATGGAAATAGGTGAATGAGCTAAATCATCAATGGTGTTATAACTATGTGTCGCTTTTGCATTATGAGTGGTGCACCTTAGTGCTTCTTTGGTCAATATTGAAATAGGACCAATTATGGGATGTGGAATCATTAAGGGTGCAGTGGAAGTAGATGTCATAGAATTGGTTGAAGAGGGATTGGGCTTAGGAGGTGGGTTGTAATCATGGGGGTGGGTTTGCAGTAAGATATTCATATAATTCATATAAGTGTCCTAATTTATGGTGTCCAGTGAATTTCCTAATGCAGAATCATTGAAATGGGAAGTAGTCTCTTATTGGTTAGCTCTCACCTCTTGTTGAGGAAAGGGAGTCTGTAATACAACACATTGCTGGTTGATTCCAAGTTAGCCACTAAGTGTTTTTTTTATAGCATTGAGTGGTGTTCTAATCTCAAACTTTGTGGAGAGGCTAAAACACATGAGATCTCCAGAACCCATGAATCATTTATGGAAATTCCACCTAGAGACAACTCAATTAAATTAATTGATCAATAATTAATAAATTCCTAAGTCTAACTTAGGGAAATAAATTAATTAATGGGAATTAATTTAAAAAGGTGAGATTTCTCTAGAAACTCACATGGATCGACTTAGAGATGATCTCAATCATCAATAAGGACTTAATCATGGTCGTTGGTGATCCAACTTGAGATTATAAGAGGTGGTAAATGGGGTTCGAAAAGAAACACTTGGAGGTTGAGTTCCTTGGCAGAGATCGAGTTTCCCAGTTGCAGTGATTCAACAGAGAGAAGTTCGAGCCAGGGAAGGGATGCACAAATAGTGACAGGTAGAGACGGTGACTCTAGAGGAAGTTTTCTAGTTCTTGAGAGTCAACTACAGGAGGGCCAAGTTTCCTCAATGAGGTTGTGAAGTGTCTGCACATGCAGCTTTAGAGGTAGAGTTTGATTTAGTTGGAGTGAGAGTCAATTTAGTTGTTGGAGGCTGGGAGAATTTCTAGAGGGGATAATGAGTCATTCTCAGAGGCTGAGTTGGGCAGGACATATTGATCAAAGCAGCTTCCCAGGAGGGCTTATGAGGGTCTGCGCAACATCTACGGAGAAGGCTCACACAGGGGCTCAGGAAGCCTAGTTTGTGCCAGTATTTGGAGTTGGATTAGTGTCAGGTGAGGAAATATTTGTCTCATTAATTTTTGTGGACAATTTATCTTGTAGAGGATTTTCAGTTTTGGGTTTTTCTAGGGACAATTGTCCAAAAATAACCTTGTCAAATTTTATTGTGTGTGTGAATATTATTTCTCAATTTCTAGTTTTTTTTCCACAACATTTTTAATGGTGAAAATTGTAGTTTTTTTTCCACAACGTTTTTAATGGTGAAAATTGCAGTTTTATTCATTGTTTGTCATAACAAATAAACTGCTTAATACTTAATCAATTAGGAGAATAATTTCCAGTTGTTGCAATAGTTGAAATTTTCACATGGTATCAAAGAAAAGTTTATCCTATAGGAAGCTCAAAAGAAAAAGGGAGAAATCATCCAAATTCAGAGGGAGTCTAGAAGTTCAATTTCTAGGTTTACGCAAAGGCTAGCTAAGAGCTGTGAATTGTTCGACAAGGGGTCGAATTTCCAGTTGCAGAATGCAGGAAGGGTCAATTTGTCCATGATTGGATTCCAATAGGTAGAGGTGAAGAAGATCAATATTTTTGCAGAGTAGATACTTGATCTAGGAACAGATAATTTGCAACAGTAATTGTAGTAGCAGATTAATGTCAAGTGGAAGAGAAATTACACATGATGAGGGATTTTCTTAGAGGGTTTCCAGATCCAATTCATTGAAGGAAATATGAATTTTCCAGTTGCCAATAGTAGAAGCAACAGATAGATATATGCATTCCAGGAGGGAGTGCGAGTAGCAGTACAAGAATTCAAGCAGGAACGAGAAGGAAAATTTCCAAATCCAGTCTCAAGTTATTTGAGTTTCATAGATTTTGTAACTTTCTAGAGATGGTCGTACGAGATTTCTAGAAGAGGTAGTGCGAGTTCGGTAAAATGCAGATCTGGGTAGCATGTCAACTTCTAGTTTTTAGAGACAGGTACCAGAGAAAGTACAATATGTCTAGTGCGAGTTACAAAGTGAAGAAGGGTCCTAGCCAGGGACAAGCCTTGAAAGGAGATAGTGGGGCACCAAATCCAAGTGGAGGAGGAGTATGAGACTCAAGTGTGCTATATGAGCAAGGTACAAAGTAGTTGTAACAAGGAGATCAATTAGATCGGTTCCCAATTGTTGCAGTGGGACCATCACCTTTGCTACAAGATCCCACAGTATCACAGTAGCAGGACTTAGTGTCAATAGAGCTAGTTTCAATCAATACATGTGAGACAGTTGCAGAACTAGTTGTAGTGGCACGGGAAGTATGAATTTCCTAGTTGCAAGATGCAAGTATAGTTCTAGATAGAAGATTCCCAGTGCAAATCTACGCAGTCTAGTTTCTAGTGCAGGGGGACAGTGCGAATTTCCAGGAGGGAGCAAAGAGAATTTACATAGGTTGATAGAGACTCAGAGGGAGTCTAGATTTAGAGGGAGAAACCCTATGGAAGCTAGCGCTTCAAGATCTAGGGATATCAGAATCGTTATTGCAATAATTGCACCAATAGTCCAGAGATAACAGTAGAGCAGTAGAAGTAGCAGTATGAGTAGATCTAGGGATATCAGAATCGTTATTGCAACAATTGCACCAATAGTCCAAAGATAACAATAGAGCAGTAGTAGTAGCATTATGAGTAGATTAGGTTCAGTGTTGTAGAGATTTGGGTAGGATCCATGGAGGATAAAATTAGATAGATGTTTCCTCATGTATCGTTACCATTTATATAGGGGCCCACAATACTTAGTAGCAAATAAATCAATGTTCAGGATGGTGTAGTCAATTCCTTAGGGACAGTTGCAATTAGATGTTGAGGGGTGCAGAGAAGTTGCAGCACAGATAATTACTCAGTGGAAAATGTAGATACTGGTAGCAGTTAGTGACTCAGGAGAAATTTGTGGTCCACGAATACAGTTGATTCAAAGTTTAGTTCTTAGTTGGAGTAGTTGCAACAAAAACATGAGATTATTTTCAGCGTAGTGGTAGAATTGGCAATTGTATAGGTTGTATAGAGCAGTGTTAGTAACAATACAAATGCAAGGTGATTCAAATATAGAGTGGCAGAGGAATCAAAGTTGTGTAGTAGTTGGTGGACAATGGCAGGTTGTCACAGATGTCAGTCATCAACAACGCGTATGGAGGATGCTATGGGAGAGAACACCTTCCTCACTAAGAGGGAGTGTTATATTTTGTAGCATTGAATGGTTTTCTAGTATCAAAATTTGTGGAGAGGTTAAAACACATGAGATCTCTAGAACCCATAAATTGTTTTAGGAAATTCCACCAAGAGACAACTCAATTAAATTAATTGATCGATAATTAAAAATGCCTATGTCTATCTTAGGGAAATCGATTAATTAATGGGAATTAATTGAGAAATGTGAGAGTTCTCTAGAAAATAACATAGATCAACTTAGAGATTATCTCAGTCGTTGATAAGGACTTGACTATGGTCGTTGGTGATCCAACTGGAGATTATAAGAGGGGGTCAATGGGGTTGGAGAAGAAACACTTGGAGGTCAAGTTCCTTGGCAGAGATCAAGTTTCCCATTTGCAGTGATTTAGTAGAGAGAAGTTTGAGCCAGAGAAGGGATGTAGAGACAATGAGGGGTAGAGATAGTGAGTTTATAGGAAGTTTTCCAGTTCTGGAGAGTCATATACAAGAGGGTCGAGTTTCCTCAGTGAGGTTGTGCAGGGTCTGTGCAGGCAATTTTAGAGGTAGAGTTTGATTTAGCTAGAGTGAGGGTTGATTCAGTTGTTGGAGGCTGGGAGAATTTTTGGAGGGGCTAGCAAGTCATTCTCAGAGGTTGAGTTGGTCAAGACGGCTTGATCAAAGTAACTTCCAGGCAATGTGTGTGAGGGCCTGCACAACATTTGAGCAGAAGGTTGATGCAGGGGTTAGAGTAGCCTAGTTTGTGCGAGTATTTGGAGCTGGATCGGTGTTGAGTGAGGCAAGATTTGTCTCACTAATTTTTGTGGCCAGTTTATCTTGTAGAGGATTGCCAGTTTTAGGCATCCTATTTTACTAAGAATTTCACTGCTTCATAATAATAAAACCCTCATCTGCTGCACTGGTTTTCCCGCAGTGGGTTTTTCTAGGAACAATTGTCCAAAAATAACTGTGTCAAATTTTATTTTGTGTGTGCATATTATTTCTCAATTTCCAATTTATTTTTCACAATATTTTTAATGGTGAAAATTGTAGTTGTGATTTTATTCCTTATTTTCCATAGCAAATAAATTTCTTAATAATTAATCAGTTAGGAGAATAATTTCCAGTTGCTACAATATTTGAAAATTTCACACTAAGGCCATGACTACCCATAACTTCCTTCATATGCTTGAATTCAACAATTTAGGGGTAGTAGTGTGTGTAATGACTATACTCTCCACATAATGCACAAGGGAAATTAGTTCGAAGATAATTGTTTCTTCCTTGTTTCTGTGAAGTGTTAGGACCTTATTTGGAATGTGTATTGTGATTTTTTTGTTTCCTCCACCTTGTGAATTATATTGTTGGAGGTTTCCCCTATGTTCATACTTTAGTTTTTGCTTGTTCTTTCCTTTATTCTTCACACTATTTTGTTGGGAAAGGGTGTTGGACGTATTGAGCTTCCCAAACTCCTATTGTTGCTATGGAAATGAAGGTTAAACAAAGTTAACACTTGCATCCTACTAAGGATTTTTCTTTGTAGGTTTAGATTGGGGTGGGCCAAGGAAAGGGAAGTAAGGGATTCCTCATGCAGGATTCCCATATGAAGTTTTGGATGTAGACATCCCATTAAAATTGTGTGGAGTAACCTGCACCCTATATGGGAGAAACACTTGATGTAAGAGAGGATTTTTTATAATATCCACCCATGATGGGTGAGGCATATATGGTACCACACCCATGGCTGAAAATGTGGGTGGTGGCCCATATGGATTTCCATGATTACTATAAGGAAATTAATTCCTAGACTAAGGGTTATACTAGGTAATGTACTCGATAAGTTTGTCAACAAAATTTGATGCCCTCGATTTATGTTTGTTGAAAGGTTGGGGTTGTGGGGCATAAGATATTATCATGTAGAGGTATCTCAATTGTGTATAAATCAGCTCAAATTTTTTAACCATGTTGATGGCATGTTCATACTCTTGAGACATAGTGGTTGCGACATTTTTTCCTATGACTAGAAAAAATGACCCGAGAAAAACTCTAAAAGATGTTCCTTTGGAACCTCTAGTTTTCTAATGTTGTGGAATTTGAGCCATTCATGGATATGATCTGTGATGTGGGAAGATGATGTTCATCTAAAATTAGTTAACAATTGTAGTCTCATGTCATGATAGACTAGTAGCTGAAAAAATATGAGAAAAATATTTGCCATGGATTCAAATATATGTCGAGGGGATATTTAAGATACATTGAAAAATCCTCAATTGTATTGAGTCATTATGATATTGTTTGATGATCACCACAAATGAAAGGTCCTTACATGGTTAATAGGGTCCTCTCCTAGATTACCTTCAAACTTTGGAATATCTAAAAGTAGTTTGGTTGGCATTGTGGGCTAAGATTTTTTGAGCACTATGGGATCATTTGTTAGCTTTGATAGATTTGAAAGGTTCAACAAAGCAATAAAATAGATATTATGGGTTGGATTTGGGTTTTCCATGGCTTGATCTCGACAAGTGTTGGATGTAGGGCTAACTTTTGGTACCATGGTACCTAAAAATTTCATCCCTAAGATAGATGAATGATCTGAAAATGGACGAGGTGGACAATTTCCTCTTCTCCAAAAACAAGTATCATTCTCTGATGCTTTGCAACGAAAAATGTGTCTTAACACAAAACAAGTTTTCCAAAAGGTCTCTACAAGTTATGAGTTAGTTTTCACATGTAAACTTAAGCATAAGCAACACAACATCACATAACTCATACATGCATACATGAAGAGCACAACAAAGGATTTGGTGATGGAGTTCACCCCTCTTAGGCTACATCTTCGGGCCTGCCAACAAAGCTAGACGACTCCATATATTCAGTGGAAAAGGAGTACATAAAATTTTGCTGATAAACATATGGCTATTTCCCCTTCAAGGAAATGTTCTCCTACAAAGACCCTATACTCCAATTGAAAATGAGCATACATGAGCATATAAGTACTTCAATTCCACATTGAAGGACAAACATAAAACTTTCCTCAAAAAAACATAGGGAGAAAAGTATAAAAGAGTTGAACCCTATAAGTAACAACTGCTGTAATAAACATTTGAAGGTAAGAAAACCCCTGCAAGGCCTTCTCCATGCTCAAACACCTTCAAGAAATGCTCCAAAACAATGATTGATCCATACAGCCATAAAATTGAACCTACAAAAAGTCCCTTTGGATGTGCTCTAATTAGCAAATAGATGTCACCATTAGATCCAGAATGTCCAAAAACACCTAGGTAGACTCTTCTTGAGCTCTGAAATGCTGAAAAATCACAAAGATCTTCCTCTATAAGCTTTCCATGTAGTTTTTTTGTTATCTGTCCTACAAATTAGACCAAAAAACTAATTGTCCTACAAATTCTCCCTATTTTCCGCTGCGGAGGCCACAATTTTTCCCTCCGATGCTGAAATTTGTTGGACAATTAAATTGCCCAATAACCCCTGTGTGGGAAAAACTAGGCCACATGGGCCATGTGGCCGCGGGTTGGGCCTTAACACCCACTCCTGCCGACTTAGCACCTTAACTGTTGGGGTCATGGTCATGTAGTTCCCATAGGGCCGAGGGCTGGGCCAACGAACCTACCTTTCCCTCGGAGCTCCCATTGCGGTCCACTAGGATCCTATGTAAGGACATATGGCATGTGCGTGTTCCCCCTTCATACGCACCCTCTCTAAGCACCCTCCGTTGAGCACACAACATGTTCCTATGCACGTTCACATGGCCAGGGCTAGGGTCAGGGCTAAGCCCCTCTCCTCTGGTGCTTTCCACGTCAATGCATGTGGTCTCGTGGGTGGTTATGATGAGGGGTCAGGGCTGGTCTCCAGGCCCCATTCCTTCACGTTGTGGTCATATGCTGTCGGATGTGAGCAGGGGCCAGAGCTGGAAACCCAACCCCTTTCCCCCAAACTTGGACCAAATAAAACTTAAATATAGTTTTTGTCCATAGTAATATAAGAACCACTGTGAGGCCTAGTGGTAAGCCACTTCAATTCTAAACTGGAGGTTAGGGGTTCAAATCCTCTCGGGCCTCTGGATGACCATACCAAAATTTTATTGTGCCTTGGAATTGACACGTGACACCATCATATTGGTCCACACAAAACCAATAAAAATTGACCAAAACTGATGAACCAAAAACTGACACTTGTCAGCACTTGATTGGTTGATACCTGCACAATCACCTAGGCTGATGTCAACTATACGGATGCCCAGTCAGAAACCCTGCTCATCTTTTAGTTGTTGGACCAAACCATCAAAACGGGATAACTTGAGCATATAATGTTGGATTAAGGTGAAACAGATGTTGTTGGATTTAGAATGATGAGTACTTCGACTTGAATGAAGTTTCAAAACTTTTTGGGAACTTTCATTTTTGAGCTAAAATTTGATCACCTGATCACACCTCCCCATTGGGAACTTTTGGACTCCAAAATTTTACTTCTATTAAATAAAATGAGTTTGAAACTCAAAATCACCCAAAAACTCAATCCAAAATGCTTACTTTCCAATCGGTGCCCTTCAAGCCCCAATCAAGGCACTTCACTTGTCTTCTTCGTGAAGACCTATTGTCTTGTTAAGAATAGAGCCAAAATTCTTATCACTGATTTCAATATTGAACAAAAACATTGATCAGTGGAATCTGAACATTCTCTTTAATCTCATCTTTGCACGATTCAAAACAACTTCATCTTGAAGTTCAATTGTTGAAGACAAGCTTGACTCCATCTTGGAAATCAGAAGTAACATAAAACTTGCTTTACCTTCCTCAAATTGAGCTTGAACACAAAAGTACACTACTACAAAAATCCAATGACATAATTGGATTTTCCTACAAAAACATAGTCATCTTGTACAATCTTAAAACAAATATTTTATTCACAACAAGTTTCATCTTGAATACTTTCATCGGTGAGTACATGACAAACTTGTAGACAAACTTGGATGACGACTTGTACATTTCAAAAGTCCTTACACATATGGACTTATAAACAAGCCAATAACATAATTTCAATGAAACATACTTGTTGCACATACTGACTATTATTGTTCACTTTACAAAAGTACTCAAACAGGTAAACAACAACAAGTAATTACAAATTTACAAAGCAAGTTTACAAATAGTCTACCCAATCTCTGCCTCTCCTAGGCATATGGGTTCTCTTTTTGCAACAATGTTGACTTGAAGGTTGCTTTAGTATTGTTGTGATTCCTCTTTTCCACCTCTTGATTTCCTTGCATTAGGTTTCACAATCTCTTTTCTATTCTTGAAACGAAGCTCTCGATGTAATTTCCAACATCGTTCATTTCCATGCCCATGCATCTTGCAATGGCTACAAAAGAACTTTCTCTTGCTTGCCAACAAAGAAGTCCTCTCATGCGAAGGAGATTCATCATGCTTGATGCCTTAAATATGATTCATTCTTTTAACCATTACCATGTGTTTCTCACAGACAGCCACACAATGGTCAAAAGCATCACAGAAAGTATAAGGGTACATGTTCCACAAATAGTCAAAATTACCAGCATTTGGAAAACACCCATGAGATTCATACCTTTCCCTTGGGTTGCACCTTTGACGATGTGGATTGGAAGATGACATGAAAGGTCCCTTCAAGAATTCATCTCACTTGGGAGACAAATGAACATTGTCACCACCATCTTGGTGTGACATATCATTCTCAGATGATTATGGTGCCTCAAATCATTTAGAGAATTCTCCAAACTCCCTTTACCCATATCCCAATCCTTGATACTTTGGTATCTCTTGTACCATGATTGGATAGGTGATTCCTTGGCCATTAATGTCGATGCCTTCTTCTTCATAACCCATTTTAGAAAGCAGCTTCATACCAATGCCTTTGGTATGTTTCTCAAACGCTGAAAAATAGTTGTTATGAACATAAACAAAAGGAATTTTACTTGAAATGCTTATTACCTCCTTGAACTTTCCATTCATTTTTTTAGCTTTTGATGATGATGACGAAATTCCATATGACTCTAGCCACCCACTTTTACCAACGGACATATGGTGAGAATCTTGGAGATGCTTAAAAAATGCACATGCACCTTTTTCCTCATATGGCCATAACTACTGTGTGAACCATGCCTACATATTGGTTTCATTTAGGAGGTGCCTTTTACTGTCACAACAGTGTAACTTTCAACAACTTGTTCCTCAAGCACATGCTACAAGTGAAGGTGTATATGCCTCTTCTCCTCTTCAACCATTTCTAGCATTCTTCTCAACTCAATGTTCTCCATATGAAGAGCCAAATTCATCTCCTCTAATTCTTGGAGACTCTTCTTGCCCATTCTTGCATCTTGGTCAGATGAGGTTCTGATACCAATTGATTCAAAAATGGAGAAGGTAGATAATTTCCTCTTCTCCAAAAATAAGGATTGTTCTCTCATCCTTTACAAGGAAAAATGGGTCTTAACACGAAACAAGTTTTCCAAAAGGTTTCTTCAATTTATGAGTTAGTTTTCACATTTAAAACTTAAGCATAAGAAACACAACATCACATGACTCATATAGGCATACATGAAGAGCACAACAAAGGATTTGGTGATGCAGTACACCCCTCGTGGGCTGCATCTACAGGCCTACAAAGATAGCTCGACCGCTCCATATATTTAATGGAAAAGGAGTACATAAAATTTTGCTAATAAACATGTGGTTATTTCCCCTTCATGGAAATGTTCTCCTGCAAAGAAATCTCACATAAAACAGCATGAAAACCTACAGTCATCATGAGAATATCAACAACACAAGGGATCTTCTACAAATACCTTATACTCCAACTGAAAATGAGCATACATGAGAATATAAGTACTTCAATTCCACATTAAAGGAAAAATAGGAAATTTTCCTCAACAAAACATAGTGAGAAAAGTATAAAAGAGTTGAACCCTACAAGTATTAGTTGCTGCAGTAAACATATGAAGGTAAGAAAACCCCTACAAGACCTTCTCTGTGATTAAACACCTTCAAGAACATTTCCAAAATGTTGATCGATCCATACACCCATGAACTTGAACCTGCAAAAAATCCCTTTATATGTGCTATAATCAGCAAATAGAGGTCACCATTGGATCGAGAATGTCCAAAATCCCCTAGGTAGATTCTTCTTGATCTCCAAAACATTAAAAAATCACAAAGATCTTGCTTTGCAAGCTCTCCATGTAGTTTTTTTTGTTATCTGTCCTACAAATCAAACCAATTGACTAACTTTCCTACAAATTCACCTTCTTTTTTGTTGTGGAGATGAAAATTTTTGCCTTAATTCCCACCCCCTCTGACTTAGCACCTTAACTGTCGGGGTCGTGGTCATGTAGCACCCATAGGGCCAAGGGTTGGGCCAATGGCCTACCTTTTCCGCTGGATCTCCCATCGTGGTCCTCCATGGTTTTGTGTAAGGCCATATGGCCAAGGGCTAGCCCCCCCTTCATACACACCCTATGTAAGCACCCTCCGTCGAGCCCATGTCACGGTCTTATGCACGTTCATCTGGCCATGGCTAGGGCTAGGGTTAAGCCCATCTCCTCTGGTGTTTTCCACATTAACGCCTGTGGTCTCCTAGGCGGTAATGATCAGGGGTTGGGGCTGGTCCTCGAGCCCCATTCCTTCGCATTGTGGTCATATGCTGTCGGATGCGATTGGGAGTCGAAGCTGGCAGCGTGACCCTTTTCCCCCAAACTTGTGCCAAATAAAACATAAATATAGGTTTTGTCCATAGTAATATAAGAACCACCATGAGGCATAGTGGTAATCCATTGCAATGTTGAATAGGAGGTTGGGGGTTCGAATCTTCCTGGGCCTCTCATTGACCATACCAAAATTTTATCATGCATTGGGGTTGCCACATGGCATCCCATGATTGGGCCACATGGCACCATCCTATTGGTCCACATAAAACCAATCAAAATCAAGCAAAACTGACAAACTAGAAACCAACACTTGTCAACAAACAATTGATCCATACCTGCATATTCACTCTGGATGATGTTTGTTGTATGAAAGCCTAGTCAACTGCTCAGTCAGCGACCCTGCTCATCTTTTAGTTGTTGGGCCAAACAACCAGAACACGATAAATTGAGCATACCATGTCGGATTGAGGTGAAATGAATGTCGTTGGATTCAGAATGAAGAGTACTTCGACTTGATAGAAAAGATAGAAAAGATAGATCAACGCCTTAGAATTCAGCCTCTTCGAGGTGGAAACCTCCTTTACATTACACAAATGAATGATTCTTTGATGATACAAATGAAAAGACCTCCTTTCTATATATAGGAGTCTAAGGGGTCATAATATAATTAGAGTTGACATAACAATAATAATGTAAGGGCACAATAATAACAATAATGGGCTTCTATGGGGCACAATAGTAACAATATGGGGACTACATGGGTAAAACAATATAATAAGGGGGTTTTACTAATAACAATATGGAGTTACACTAGTAGTATAAGGGCCTAACATGACCCTCTCCTTCAAAAAGTGTTGTCCTCAATGCTTGAGCAGTTCTTGAAGCTTCTGTAGAATATTCTTGTCCTCCCATGTGGAATCTTCAGCGGGTAAGTTCTTCCACTTGATGAGATACTCTGAAATTGATCGATTTCGTATCTGTCAGGTTCTTGTTTCTGTTACTGCTCCAGGTTCCAATATGATTTTTCCTTCCTCTTCAAGTTCTAGCAATATTGTTTGAATTGGGATCTTCTACAACTTTTGAATGAGTGGCCACACTTCTTCGTCCTTCTTCCATTCATCCCTTGCTTCGTTTATCCAATCTGGTTGGATAATAGAAATAGCACAAAACAATGCTTCCACATCCTCATCCTTTCTTGAGAGTGCATCTGCAACAAATTTTGCTTCCATTTTCTATAGATGATGTCAAAGTCACAACCCAACATATTTGTGACACAATTTTTCTGTTCTTCTAAAGATAATGGTTGTTCTAAAAAGTATTTAAGACTATCATCATCCATTTTCACCTTGAAGTGTCTTCCCATTCGGTAAGGTCGCCATTTCTTAAGTGCATGTAGTATTGTCAACATTTCCTTCTCATAAATAGCTTGCTTGAGATGTAGCAGTAAAAATACCCAATCACCTACATCAAAATTTTTCACTATGATGTCGATCTACTGGTTGCTTCATTCGATTTTGCACCAAAGTGACGTTATCCTTTAAAAGTTGGAGAACTTGTTGTTGATGCTCGATGTGATATTTCACTGCTTGAACCTTTTTCTTCTTGATATGTCCTTCTATATTTAGAGTTTGAGTAGTAATTTCTTCCAATCCTTTACAAGATATGGTCGGATTCATTTCATGATGCTCGATGTGATCTTTCACTTCTTGAACATTTTTCTTCTTGATATGTCCTTCTATCTTGATAGTTTGAGGAGTGGTAATTCCGACCAATGAATTACAAGATATGGTTGGATTCATTTCTTCTTTCTCGATGTGATCTTTCACTTCTTGCACCTTTTTCTTCTTGATATGTCCTTCTATCTTGAGAGTTTTAGGAGTGGTAATTCTTGCCAATGCTTTACAAGATATGGTCTGATTCATTTCTTCTTTCTCTGGGGTTGGGTCCTGGAGTATATCCTCTTCTTTTGATGTTTCTTGATCCTTTTCTTCCTCCTCTTCATACTCTATGTAAAATAATTTCTTCTTAGCACACTTATGACCTTTAGTGCATTTGCTATCACAATTGTAACAAAGCCATTTTTCTCTTTTTTCTTCCAATTGTTGTGGTGTAACCCTTGTAGGTTGTGGAAGGCTAGGAGAAACAACAATTCCATCTTTATAGTTGTGAGGGGTAGACTTCCTTTTTGTCATAATTTTACTTTCCACTATGTAACAAAGCCCTTTTACTCTTTCCAATTGTTGTGGTGTTGCTCTAAAGAAGGTGTTGCTCTTTGTATCCTCATAATGTGCTATCATTTCCTCCGTGAAAATTGACCACGTAACAAGTTGTTTAAGAGAATAAAGCCATTTATACCATAAAAATTGATCCGGTTCTAAATATGAAGATGCAATACATACCTTTTGTAACAGTGGTACACCATGTAGATCAAAATATTGCTTCATCTGAAGTATCCAATTTACCAGATCCTTGCCATCAAACTTCCTCATATCGCCTTTTCTTGATTTTAGGAGCTCGATCTTGAAATGACTATAACTCTGTAATTTCAGTTCTTCCGGCTCTGAAATTGCGACCTGTAGTAGCCCTCTGCGTCCTCTTTCCAATTCCACCAATTTGATCAAATTTAGATTCTCCAAGAAATATTTATGAACAATCTCCTAAGATGACCTGATTATATACCTTTTCAGAAGATCGAAATTGTATGAAGTGCCACGTGTCACTGTGTTAACCTTAGGATCTAAAAAATATACACAGGAAATTACAGTCTGTTCTCTTTCTGTAACTTCTTATGAAATTTCAATCTGATGCTCAAAACAAAAGTTATGACGATTTTCCCTAGGTCACCTGCTTGGAATGTAATTCAGGAGTCTGCAAAAATACCAACTTCCTCAGATCATATCTCCACAAATATAGCGTGAAAAGCTCTGAAATTCGGACCTAAGGTTTAGTGTGATTTCGTCTCAAATGGGTTTTTTTTTCGCTTCTGAAACGTTGCAGAAAAAAGTTATAGCGAAAATGCCATTATGATCTATTTGGAGCAGCGAAACCCTAGAATCCAAAGCTCTGATACCAAATGTTATGAAACCAGCTCACAAAAAGATAGAAAAGATAGATCAACACCTTAGAATTCAGCCTCTTCGAGGGGGCAACCTCCTTTACCTTACACAAATGAATGATTCTTTGATGATACAAATGAAAAGACCTCCTTTCTATATATAGGAGTCTAAGGGGTCATAATATAATTAGAGCCGACATAACAATAATAATGTAAGGGCACAATAATAACAATAGTGGGCTTCTATGGGGCACAATAGTAACAATATGGGGACTACATGGGTACAACAATATAATAAGGGGGTTGTACTAATAACAATAAAGGGTTACACTAGTAGTATAGGGGCCTAACACACCATGATGCATAGTGGTTGGGGGTTTGAATCTTCCTGGGCCTCTCATTGACCATACCAAAATTTTATCGTGCATTGGGGTTGCCACATGTCATCCCATGATTGGGCCATGTGGCACCATCCTATTGGTCCACACAAAACCAATCAAAATAAAGCAAAACAGACAAACTAGAAACCAACACTTGTCAACAAACGATTGATCCATACCTGCATATTCACTCTGGCTGATGTTTGTTGTATGGAAGCCCAGTCAACTGCCCAGTTAGCAACCCTGCTCATCTTTTAGTTGTCGGGCTAAACAATCAGAACGCGATAACTTGAGCATACCATGTCGGATTGAGGTGAAATGAATGTCGTTGGATTCAGAATGAAGAGTACTTCGACTTGATGCCATTTTCAAAAAAATTTGGGCACTTTCACTTTTTAGCTAAAATTTGATCCCCTGATCATACCTCCACACTAGGAACTTTTGGACTCCAAAAGTTTGAGTTTACTTCTCCTAGTAAATAAAATGAGGCTGAAACTAAAAATCACCCAAAAACTCAATCCAAAATTCTTACTTTTCAATTGGTGCCCTTCAAGCCCCAATCAAGGCACTTCACCTATCTTCTCCATGAAGACCTATTGTCCTGTTAAGAATCGAGCCAAAATAAAACACAAAAACAAAATCAAGAACAAAAACACTTATGAGTGGAATCTAAACATTTTCTTTAATCTCATCTTTGCAAAGTTCGAAATAACTTCATCTTGAAGTTCTACTGTTGAAGACAAACTTGACTCCATCTTGGAAATTAGAAGCAACATAAAACTTTACCGTCCTCAAACTGAGCTTGTACACAAAGGTACACCGCTGCAAAAATTCAATGACATAATTGGATTTTCCAACAAAAACATAGTCATCTTGTACAATATTAAAACAAATATTCTATTCACAACAAGTTTCATCTTGAATACATGCATCGACGAGTACATGATAAACTTGGATGACAACTTGTACATTCCAAAAGTCCTTACACATATGGACTTATAAATAATCCAATAACATAAAGTCAATGAAACATACTTGTTCAACATAGTGATTATTAATGTTCACTTTAAAAAAGTACCCAAATAGGTAAACAACAACAAGTAATTATAAATTTACAAAGCAATTTTACAAACTGTCCACCCAATCTCTACCTCTCCTAGGCTTATGGGTTCTCTTTTTGCATCAACTTTTCCTTGAAAATTGCTTTAGGATTGTTGTGAGTCCTCTTTTCCACCTCTTTATTCCCTTGCAATAGGTTTCCAAATCTCTTTTCCCTTCTTGGAACGAAGCTCTGGATGTAATTTCTAAGATCGTTCATTTCCATGCCCACCACATCTTGCAATGGGTACAAAAGAACATTCTCTTGCTTTCTGACAAAGAAGTCCTCTCATGCAAAGGAGATTCATCATGCTTGATTCCTAGAATTTGATCCATTATTTTAACCATTACTATGTGTTTCTCATAGATAGCCACACAATGGTCAAATGCATCACATAAAGTACAAGGGTACATGTTCCACAAATAGTCAAAATTACCAATATTTGGAAAACACCCATGATATTTATACCTTTCCCTTAGGTTGCATAAACAATGTTGAATGGAAAATGGAATGCAAGGTCCCTTCAAGCATTCATCTTTCTTGGGAGACAAATGAATATTGTCGCCACCATCTTGGTGTGACATATCATCCTCAGATGATTGTGGTGCCTCAAATCGTTTAGAGCATTCTCCAAACTCCCTTTGACCATATCCCAATCCTTGATACTTGGATTTTGTCTCTCTTGTACCATGATTGTATTGGTGATCCCTTGGCCATTTATGTCAAGGCATCCTCCTTCATGACCCATTTAATAAATCAGCTTCATACCAATGCCTTTGGTATGTTGCTCAAATGCTGCAAAAGAGGTTTTATGAACATAAACAGAAGGAATTGTACTTGAAATTATTATTACCTCCTTGAACTTTCCATTCATATTTTCATCTTCTAATGATGATGACGACATTGCAGATGACTCTAGCCACCCACTTTTACCCACTAGCATATGGTGAGAATCTTGGATATGCTTGTAAAATGCACATGCATCTTTTTCGTCAAATGGTCCATAACTACTGTGTGAACCATGCCCAATATTGGTTTCATTTTGGAGGTGTATTTTTCTTTCACAGGAGTGGAACTTTCAACAGCTTGTTCCTCAAGCACATGCTACAACTAAAGGTGCATATGCCTCTTCTCCTCTTCATCCATTCCTATCATTCTTTTCAACTCAATGTTCTCCTTACGAAGAGCCAAATTCATCTCCTCTAGCTATTAGAGACTCTTCTTGTCCATTCTTGCAACTTGGTCAGATGAGGCTATAATACCAATTGATCTGAAAATGGAGGAGGTAGAAAATTTCCTCTTCTCCAAAACAAGGATCGTTCTCCAACGCTTTGCAAGGAAAAGTGGGTCTTAACACAAAACATGTTTTTCAAAAGGTCTCTTCAAGTTATGAGTTAGTTTTCACATGTAAACTTAAGCATAAGCAACACAACATCACATAACTCATACAGGCATACATGAAGAGAAAAAAAAAAATTGGTGATGGATTTCACCCCTCTTGGGCGACATCTTCAAGCCTAACAACATAACTACATTGTTCCATATATTCAGTGGAAAAGGGGTACATAAAAGTTTTCTAATAAAATGTAGTTATTTCCCCGTCAAGGAAATGTTCTCCTGCAAGGAAATTTCACATAAAACAGCATGACAACCTACAATCACCATGAAAATATCAGAAACACAAGGCTTCTCCTACAAAGACCCTATACTCTAACTGAAAATGAGCATACATGGGCATATAAATACTTCAATTCCACAATTAAGGACAAATAGAAAACTTTCCTCAACAAAGCATAGTGATAAAAGTATAAAAGGGATGAGCCCTGCAAGCAACAGTTGCTGCAGTAAACATTTGAAGTTAAGAAAACCCCTACAAGGCCTTCTCCATGCTCAAACACCTTCAAGGACTGCTCCAAAACATGGATTGATCCATACACCCATGAACTTGAACCTGCAAAAAGTCCCTTTAGATATGCTCTAATTAGCAAATAGAAGTCACCATTGGATCCAGAATTTTAAAAACCCCTAGGTAGACTCTTCCTCGAGCTCCAAACACGAAAAACGCACAAAGATCTTGCTCTGCAAGCTCTCCATGTAGTTTTTTTGCTATATGTCCTACAAATAAGACCAACAGATTATTTGTCCTACAAATTCACCCTGTTTTCTGCTGAGAAGGTGACAAGTTCGCCTACGATGGTGCAATTTGTTGGACAATTAAATTGCCCAATAACCCCTGTGCGCGAAAAACCAGGTCATGTGGGCTATGTGGTCATGGGCTGGGCCTTAACACCCGCCCCCACTGGCTTAGCACCTTACATGTCGGGGTCATGGTCAGGTAGCATCCATAGGGTCGAGGGTCAGGCTAACAATCCTCCCTTTACACTAGAGCTCCCATCATGGTCCTCCATGGTTGTTTGTAAGGTCATATGGCCTTGAGTTGGCCCCCCTTCATACGCGCCCTCCATAAGCTCCCTCTACTGAGCCCACGACATGGACCTGTGTGCATTAATATGGTCAGGGCTAACCCCCTCTCCATTGGTGCTTTCTACGTTAACATTTGTGGTCTCATGGCCAGTTATGACCAGGGCCAGGGATGGTCCCCGGGTCCCGTCCCTTCACGCTATGGTCATATTCTATCGGATGTGATCGAGGGTTGAAGCTGGCAGCCCTACCCCTTTCCCCCAAACTTGCGCCAAATAAAACTTAAATATAGGTTCTTTCCATAGTAATATAAGAACCACCGTGAGGCCTAGTGGTAAGTCATTGCAATGATGAACAGGAGGTTGGGGGTTTGAATCCTCCTAGGCCTCTCGCTAGCCATACAAAAATTTTATTTTGCCTTGGTGTTTCCACGCGGCAACCCATGACTGGGCCATGTGGCACCATCCTATTAGTCCACACAAAACCAATCAAAATCAACCAAAACCAATGAACTAGAAAATAACACTTGTCAGCACCTGATTGATCTATACGTGGATAGTCACCCTAGCTAATGTCAGTTGTATAAAAGCCCAGTTAGTTGCCTAGTCAACAACCCTTCTCATCTTTTAGTTGTTGGGCCAAATAATCAGAACACGATAAATTGAGCATACAATGTTGGATTGAGGTGAAATAAATGTCATTGGATTCAAAACAATGAGTGCTTCACTTTATGCCAATTTCAAAACCTTCTGGCCACTTTCATTTTTGAGCCAAAATTTGATAACCTGATCAATGAACCTAACAACGTTGGATCAAGTGGTGCTTCTTGAGGTGAATATCAAGTAGGCAAAGATGTTTGTCCTGGAACTCCTCTTACCAAATATAGAAGGCCTTAAAGGTGATGAGACCATTGAGGTATAAATGGTCCCCTATGGTTCTCGATATGGTGTGTGTTATCTGAGGGGGATTTTGAAATGTGATTCAATGCATAAAACAAAACAAAAAATGGTTTATTACTAAAAGATGTTTTACATTTGTCAGCAAATCAATTTCAATGATGGCTAAAAAGGGTAATAATACATGAAATCCTAAAATACTTAACATCCTTCCACTCAGATAGTAACTATTCCGTCAAAAAATTTCAATAGTGGGGGTTGATTCAATCAGAAAATAGTTAGTGAATGTTGAAAGGATTATTATAATGAGGGGTATTGGGGCATGTTTTGAAAGGGATGGAAACACTTCTAGTAACCATTCAAAATCTCCTCTAGGTGTAGTTGTTGCTCACAACCGCCACCTTGGGTGGATTCCCTAAGCTTTAGCCACTAAGTTACCTTCATCCATAGTGGATGAGATAATCCCAACTTTTGGGTATCAACCACATATATGGAGCCTCTACCAAGAGTTGAGAGACTCAAGAGGTTTCACAAGATTGTATTTATAAGCCTTACCCACTTCATGGTTTCTTCTCACAACTAGTTTTTTGACATTGGATGGTAGAGTATTTAAAGTTTTATAAAGGGGAAAATTCTATGTTTCAAATGTAAAATGATTAATGGAATTATTTGGATGCCTACCTCAGGTGTCCTAACTTAAACTATAAAATTCTTTGGTGGCCCCTCGATGGGGGAGATTAATGTGTTAAGTTGTATTTGATTTTAAATGGATTTAAGTTGGGATGATGGCCCAAGCCCATTTTCTTAGGGTGTGAAATGCTAATCTTCTAAAAGAGCAACCCAATTATTTTATTCCCCCATATGTCAATCAGTGTAAGGAGAAAAACATACTCATATGAGGAGGAGCTAAAAGAAGTTGAATGTGTGGGGTGATGTGTGTGCATAGTGACAAATATGTGAATCACAATATGTTTATCAAGTTGTCAACATGTGGATATTGTTTGATAATGTCCAACCTATTGAAGTAGGTGATATTTTACCTTTCAAGAAAATGAAAGATGTGCATATGAACTCACACTTACTTTCCCCTAAATAAATTATGTGGCTTATCCTCTAGTCCTAAAGGAGGTGAAAATTGTTTCCAATTTTTTCTTTGATTTCCCCAAATCACTCATTAGGGGAATTTTGAGGTCTAAAATGGGCATCCTAAGGAAACTATAAAATAATAGTGGAAATAATAAAATAAGATTAGATTACACCATAAAATTTTAGAGGGAAAAAAAGAAAAAACTATTTTTTCAAACCATATTTTCAACTTATCTCCTTATGGTTTTACTCAAATTTCAAGCGGAAACATGTTTTGGATGCATAATTTTATTCTTCATCCAAGGAGTACCCATGTTGCATACTTTTGATGAACCCTACTACACGAAAAATGATAAATACATGAAAAACGTGATTGCAATCACGTTTTTTCATGTATTTCTCATTTTTCATGTAGCACAGTTCATCAAAAGTATGCAACGTGGGTACTCCTTGGATGAGGAATTAAATCTTGCATCCAATGAGTACTCCCACTCGAAATTTGAGTAAAACCTTAGGGAGATAAGTTAAAAATTAGAGTTGAAAAAGTAGTTTTATTATTTTGTTATTTTTTAATATTTTTACCTTTTTACTCCAAAAATGGTGAATCATCCCCCACTCTTCACATCATCATATTGAATCCTATTGGTTTTTATAAAGTTTATTTTGGTTGTACATTTTTCTTAGGAGGCCCATTTTAGACCTCACAATTCCCCTAATGGATGGTGCAAGGGGAAGAGCACGCTCCAAAAAATGGGAGATCCCTTCAAGTCCCAAACTAAAAAAAATGACTTAACATGAAGTAAAGTTCACCAACATGGAAAAATACAATATTGATTCTTTTATTTGGTGGCTAATGTTAATCAAAATAGCCTAAACTAACTTGCAAAGTATTTAGGAGTGGAGGGAGATTATTGTTGGCTAAGAGAAAATTTACGAATGATGAAAAACACAAAGTCATGCAGGTATGTATCTGACAGTTATGCGCTTTGAGTAGTCTTTAAATAGTGGTTGTAATATATGCATGCTTGTTTCTTCAATAGGTGCATAATTCATCTACATAAAAAAACAAGATGCCAAATGAAGGCTTTCAGACTATCAACAATGGTTGAAAATCAAATATCAAAATTAAATTGAAATAGAGAGAAGGCCTACAAACCACAAAGGTTAGAGAGGTTAGAGAAAATGAGAGTGTGGAGTTTCCATTCTACTATGTGGATTTTTTTGGAAGGATGTCCCAAATTCCACAATATCCACAAATTGTTGTTCTCTCTGCATATGGTTAGTAGTTGGTAGAAAAATAAATAAAAATTCAAAAACTAATAAGGAAACATTCAAACACGAGTGAATGAGAAATTAACAAACAAGAACACAAAAATAATAAAATGGGAAACAAAGAATTTTTATTATAAATGGATAGAAGATATTGGGATCTCTTTGAATGGCATAATAGGAGTTAGGAGGTTGGTGCAGCCATTTGATATCTCCTAAAGGAGGACCCTTTTCTTTTATGTTAGCAAATGCTTTCCCTTTGAAGAATATATGAACCTCACAAATGGTGAAAGCCCATAATTACCAAAGAAATGCTATAATTGAATGAGGAGGCTCGAGACAATTTTTCAAACATAAATTTTCTCTTCTCTTCTTGTTAAATGGATCCAATTATCGTGTTATTCATAAGAAAACTCAAGTTCATCATAATATTGGCCCATTAATGATTTTTTATTCTTGTTTGGACTTCTCATGCTTGTAGGGAGCATGAGAAGTCATCGGGGGATCATGTACCCTCTTAAAGTGTGTAGAATCTAATGGCCAGATGCTTGAGCCTTGTACTTGTACCCTGACACAAATCATTGTTTTTTATTGTAATGCTAATTCTCGAATTACAGCTTTCTACAGATCAATGTAGCTATCAAATAAACAATTGCACAGTTTTGCATGGTCTAATTAAAAGTTGACTTTTGGTAGTTAACCAACTACATTTGGGTTTCTAATTAATAAATTTATGGAACCTTCGCTTTTCTTGATAATTAACATTTTTCAACAATCACCAGTATAGTCACATAGGCAATTTTTAGATAATAACATAAACTCTTCCATAGGTTTCACATAGGTTTCACACTCCTACAAGGATTTTCCTCTCAGAGTACCATATTAACAATCAAATTTTTATCCATCTTCAAAAAGTGTTTAACTCACTTTATCCATGAAGCATTTTGAGTTACAACCTTCCTAAGGCATCCTAGGACACAAGTCACCTCATTACAAGGATACATAGGACATCTCCTTTACACGTGCATCTGAACAACACATAGTCAACTTAGTTCTTCAGCGTGGAGGAAATTTCTTCTTCTAGTCACTATGACCAAACACCATTTGTTATATACACTTATGTTTTCAATGGAAAATATCCTCAAATGTATTAAAATTATGCAACTGCGGTCAAATTCCAATTTGGATAGCTCATCTGATGGAGATCATAATTGAAATAGATTCCTCTTTTCTAGAGGACCAAAATCAACCTAAATATCACCTTATTTGGACAAGCAAAAATGGGTTTTTGAATTTATTTATTTACTCATGTATATTGGATTAGGTTGAACCTAAGCACATGTACAATTGGTCAAGTTGGCCTCAACATCAAGTGGACTCTCATGAAAGCCTATATATAGAAGATACATCAAGCTCATTTGGAGACAACTATCAATCACTCTTTTCTCACTTCTATTTGTTTGGTTCACACAGGTCTGACGAAGGAAAGCTCATGCAAAGGGTCTAAAACTACAAGGTCAAAGCTCGCGCGTGTCTAGGGTTTCTAAGTCACAGATGCTCGCATGTAACTAAAGATTTTCTTCCCTAGAAACTGACACAATATGGTCCTAAGAGCGTTCAGGAAGTATCGTACGCTCGCACATAGTGTCTAAGGGAGTGTGCGGGGGGCTAGGGCTTCTACAGTTATGTTTGGTCACCAGACGCTCATATCCAGTTCTCCACAGAGCATCCAGATCAGTCTCAGACACTCGCATAGGGTGTCTAAGGGAGCGTCCAGGAGGCTAGGGTTTCTGGAGTGCAAGTTGGACCCGAGACGCCCACATGAAGTTCTCCTGGGAGTGTCCAGATCTGTCCCAAATGCACTCATACAATTCTCCAGAGAGCATCTAGATCAGCCTTAGATGCTCGCACACAATAACTATACATGTGTCCAGGGACCAAAATATGAGTTATCAGTATGCAACAGTGTTCGATAGTGTTCAACACAGTGAAATAAGTATCCAACAATTAACTACAGTCAGTGATAATGCATTACAGTCCTCAGAATTCAGATCTTTGAGTATAAGTATGTTTAATGTCATGTTATGGATGTTCTAGTTTTTTTGTTGCACTGATGAAGATATGGATCATTGTACTTTCTTTTTCTGAATCATTTGATGACGATCTAAGAAGAAGAAGAAATTGAAAGGGTTTTCCCCATAGTGGGTTTTTCCCTGGTCTTTGACCAATCCTAGTGTCTCTATGTATGCATGCTTTTCTTCTATATGTTCCTTTATGTTCCGTTGCATTGATGATGATGATATTTTTCTTTCTACATAGTTGCATATGTTTATGAATAATGATGTAAAGCTGAATAATGTTATAATTCTATGGGGTTAACTTAATGTGTTAATGAAGAAATTCAATTATCAAAGCAAAGAACAATGTAGCCCGATGAAAAATTAACATGGTATCAGAGTTGGGTTGAAGAAAAGCCATGGATATCACCCCGATGATGACACATTTAATGGAAGTAAGAAGAGGATGGTGGAGACCCAAAAAAATTATAGGGTTTGAAGAAAACCCTAGGCAACTTGATTATTAAGATTAGGGTTTGAGAGAAACCCTAGTTTATGGAAACGTTATGAGATATGAAACCTAGTATGGTCAATTGTGAAGATGCTAAAGCAATTGTAAAAGATTTGATGAAGCCCTAGATGGGATAATCCCTAGTAGGCATGGTTGGTTGATTAAAGGTTAAAACGTTATGTGGACTATGGATGGTGATGGCTAGTTCTAGATGGAGAGGATCGCCTCTTAGTGAAGATAAGTATTTCTTGACTTATGATGCCTCTTACTTTTGTTTGGACTCATGGATCTAGTTATTATTTTTATTGTTTATACTCCTTGCATATTTATTTGAGTATATGGGTGTTTCTAACCTCCTAGTTGAGATGTGATGAGTGGATCCTTCTTAAGGATAACTCGAAATGCAAGAAATATGGCTAGAGATGGAAAAGGTTAAGTGTTATGAAACCAGCTCAAGAAAAGATAGAAAAGAAAGATCAACGCCTTAGAATTCAGCCTCTTCGAGGGGGCAACCTCCTTCACATTACATAAATGAACAATTCTTGGATGATACAAATGAAAAAACCTCCTTTCTATATATAGGAGTCTAAGGAGTCACAATATAATCCAGCTGACCTAACAATAATAATATAAAGCCACAAAAATAACAATAGAGGGGTTCTATGGGGCACAGAAATAACAATATGGGGGTAATAGGGGCACAATAATATAAATAAGGGGTATAACTACAATAGTAATGGGGTAATCACTAGTATTATAGGGACCCAACATGCCCCTCTCCTTCAAAAAAGTGTTGTCCTCAACGCTTGAGCAGTTCTGGATACTTCTACATAAAATTCTCATCCTCCCATGTGGAATCTTCAGCGGATAAGTTCTTCCACTTGATAAGATACTCTGAAATTGATCGATTTCGTAGCTGTCGAGTTCTTGTTTCTGTGACTGCTTCCGGTTCCAATATAATTTTTCCTTCCTCGTCAAGTTCTGGCAATATTGTTTGAACTGGGATCTTGTCGCCTATAACCTTCTTTAAACATGAAACATGTAATTCAGGGTCTGTCAGATATATCTACAAATATAGCGTGAAAAGCTCTGAAATTCGGGTTTAATTTCGTCTCAAACTGCAGAAAAAATTATAGTGAAAATGCCATTATGATCTATTTGGAGCAAAACCCTCCAAAGCTCTGATACCAAATGTTATGAAACCAGCTCAAAAAGATAGTATAGATCCTTAGAATTCAGCCTCTTCGAGGGGTCCTTTATTACACAAATGAAGTTCTTTGATGATACAAATGAAAAACCTCTTCTATATATAGGAGTCTAATATATAATTCTAACAATAATAATCACTAACAATATCTATGGGGATATAACAATATGGGGACTACATGGGTACAACAATATAATAAGTGTACTTAACCACTTGATAAGATACTCTGAAATTGATCGATTTCGTAGCTGTCGAGTTCTTGTTTCTGTGACTGCTTCCGGTTCCAATATAATTTTTCCTTCCTCGTCAAGTTCTGGCAATATTGTTTGAACTGGGAGCTTGTCGCCTATAACCTTCTTTAAACATGAAACATGGAAAACTGGGTGCAATCGAGAAGCTGCAGGAAGCTCCAATTTGTATGCCATAGTACCAATCTTTTCCAACACCTTGTATGGACCATAATACTTTGGTGATAATTTATTATCCTTCTTAGCTTGCTTTAGGGACATTTGCTTATATGGTTGTAGCCGTAGGAATACCCAATCACCTACATCAAAACTTCTTTCACTGCGATGTTGATCTGCCTGTTGTTTCATTCTATTTTGTGCCAACACGAGGTTATCCTTTAAGAGTTGGAGGACTTGTTGTTGATGTTCGATGTGATGTTCCACTGCCTGAACCTTAGAATTTTCTCTTAAATATGATGTGATGGATGGTGGTTGATACCCATAAAGTGCCATAAATGGGGTCATTTTTGTTGCTGTATGGAAGGAAGTGTTATACCACCATTCAGCCAGAGGCAACCATTTGACCCATTGTGTCTGTTTATCAGATACAAAGCAACGAAGATATCCTTCCAAACATTTGTTTACTATCTCAGTTTGCCCATCAGATTGAGGATGATAAGATGAGCTATGAGCTAACTGAGTACCAAGACAAGAAAATAATTCTGTCCAAAAATTTCCAGTGAAAATGGGATCTCTGTCACTTACAATAATCTTTGGGTTTCCATGTAGCTTTTGAATTGTTTCCATAAATGCAGTAGAAACTGTACTGGCTTTAAATGGATGTGATAATGCACAAAAGTGTGCATACTTGGTAAGTCTGTCAACTACCACCATGATGACACTCTTTCCCTCAGACTTGGGTAAACCTGTGATAAAATCCATTGAAACCTCCTCCCAACGTTGGCTTGGAATGGATAAAGGTTGTAATAGACCCGGTATCTTAATTGTTTCAACTTTATTTTGTTGGCAAACCAAACATTCCGCCACAAACTTTTGAATATCTGATTTAAGGCCATCCCAAAAAAATTCCTTCTTAACCCTGTGGTAAGTTTTTAAAAATCCTGAGTGCCCTCCTAAGGGAGAAGTGTGCAATTCCATAAGAATCTTTTGTTTTAGCTGGGAATTCTTACAGAGGTATAAGCGATCTTTGTACCATAACGAATCATTTTTCCAGCTAAATGTATCAGCAATACTGGAATCTTGTTGTAGCTTTCGAATAAGTGCCCACACTTCTTCATCATTCTTCCATTCCTCCTTTGCTTCGTTTATCCAATCTGGTTGGATAATAGAAATGGCACACAACAATGCTTCCACATCCTCATCCTTTCTTGAGAGTGCATCTGCCACCACATTTTGCTTCCCTTTTTTGTAGATGATTTCAAAGTCATAACCCAACATCTTTGTGACCCACTTTTGTTGCTCTTCAGAGGATAATCTTTGTTCTAAAAAGTATTTAAGGCTATCATGATCTGTTTTTACCTTGAAGTGTCTTCCCATTAGGTAGGGTCGCCATTTCTTAAGTGCATGGAGTATTGCCAACATTTCCTTCTCATAAATAGCTTTGCTTAAAAACTTTCCCTTGATTGGACGACTTTCAAAAGCAATGGGTCTTTCATCTTGCATTAGAACAGCACCAATTCCATTTCCTGAAGCATCACATTCCACAATAAAGGTTTTTGTGAAGTCCGGTGTAGCTAAGACCGGTGCTTGGCACATTGCCTCTTTAAGATGTTTAAAGGCCTTTGTTGCTTCCGGAGTCCATGAAAATGAATCTTTCTTCAATAATGTTGTTAGAGGTGCTGCTATTCTCCCATAATTCTTAACAAACTTGCGATAATACCCTGTCAACCCAAGAAATCCTCGCAGATGCTTTATGGATGTGGGGATTTTCCATTCCTTAATGGCTTTAATTTTGCTAGGGTCTACCTTAACTCCTTCATGAGATACAATATGACCCAAATATTCCACCTCCTGGACTCCAAAGAAACATTTGGATCTTTTTGCATATAATTGTTTCTCCTCCAATAGTTGTAGCACCTTGTCAACATGTTCAACATGATCCTTCCAAGACTTGCTGTAGATTAGTATATCATCAAAAAATACTAACACAAATTTTCTAAGGAATGGTTTGAAAATTGAATTCATCAAACCTTGAAATGTTGAAGGTGCATTGGTAAGGCCAAAAGGCATGACCAAAAATTCATAATGACCCTCATGAGTTCTAAATGCCGTTTTCGGAATGTCTTCAATCTTCATTCTGATTTGATGATATCCCGAACGAAGATCCAACTTGGTGAAGTAAATTGATCCATGCAATTCATCCAGTAATTCATCAATGACAGGAATGGGGAACTTATCTTTAATAGTGAGCTTGTTGAGCTCCCTATAATCTGGACACATGCGCCATGATCCATCCTTCTTGTGCACCAATACTACTGGAGCTGAGAAAGAACTTTGACTCGGTTGAATTATACCAGCCTCTAGCATTTCTGCAACCATACGTTCAATTTCACTTTTTTGGACATATGGATATCTGTACGGCCTGATGTTTGGAGGAACACTTCCTGGAATCAGATGAATAGCATGATCATGATCACGCATAGGTGGGAGACCTTTGGGAGTCTCAAATACCTTGGAATGATTGTCCAGGACTTTTTGGAGATCTGGAGAAATAGATGATTCCAATGTGGAAACATCTAGCGAACATAATTGTGCAATTACACCTCTTTGCTCCTTTTTTAGAAGCTTTGTCATGCCATTAGAGCTGATTATCTTTCCTGGTTTCCCTGCAATACCCCTTAATTCAACTTCCTTTCCTTCCACAGAAAATTTCATGAAAAGTTCTTGAAAATTAAAAGCTATTGTACCCAAGGATTGTAGCCATTGGACTCCTAGTACAACATCAGCACCTCCCATTGGAATGGAAAGCATTGGGCTAGTCAATACATATTCTCCCATGGATAGCTTGATATTATGGCACTTTCCAGAACAATTTATTGTTCCTCCATTTGCAATCATCACTTGACACTCTGGTGCTGGATATAGGAAGCAATTCAATTCTTTTGCTACCCTACAATGAATAAAATTGTGGGTGCTTCCTGAATCAATCAACACTATTACCTTTTTCTTCTTGATTTGTCCTTCTATCTTGATGGTTTGAGGAGTGGTAATTCCCGCCAATGCATTACAAGATATGGTCGGATTTATTTGTTCTTCATCTAGGCTTTGTTCCTGGAATATATCCTCTTCTTTTGACCTTTCTTGCTCCTTTTCTTCTTCCTCTTCACAATCTATGTAGAATAATTTCTTCTCAGCACACTTATGACCTTTTGTGTATTTGCTATCACAATTGTAACAAAGCCCTTTTGCTCTTTTTTCTTCCAATTGTTGTGGTGTCAACCTTGTAGGTTGTGGAAGACTATGGGCAACAACACTTCCGTCTTTATAGTTGTGAATGGTATGCTTCCTAGTTGCCATAATTTTGCTTTCCATTTTTCTTGCTAACCTGAATGCCTTCTCTAATGAATCAGGTTCCCAAAGGCGCACATCATGTTGGATATTATCCTTTAAAGACCCTATGAACACATCAATCCTATGCTCCTCTGGAATATCTTTTACCCTTATGTTCAATTTTTGGAACTCCTCAATGTGCTCCATTATTGAACCCTTTTGTTTGAGACTTATCAATTGGCTAAAAAAAGTGTTGCTTTTTGTATCCTCATAATGTGCTATCAATTCTTCCGTAAAAATTGCCCAAGTGATAAATTGTTTACGAGAACAAAGCCATTGATACCATACAAACTGATTTGGTTCCAAATATAAAGTTGCCATACGTACCTTTTGTGTGTTTTGCACATTATTGAGATCGAAGAATTGCTCCATCTGTAATATCCATGTGGGGGGATCCTTGCCATCAAACTTCCTCATATCGATTTTTGGAACATGGTGAGTCTTCGATCCAACATTAGAGTCTATGGAATCATGATTAACATTTCTTTTGTTCTCATCATGAGTTTCCTTTAGTACTCTTTCACCCTTAGTGACCATTTCTTGTAGCAACTTATTCATATTTATCTTCAATTCTTCCATCTTATCATCCATGCCATCAATTTTAGCGTCCATGCCATTCACCTTAGCTTCCATGCCATCCATCTTAGCTTCTACACCTTTCTTTAAACAGTCCATCTTAGCTTCTACACCTTTCTTTAAACCATCCATCTTAGCTTCTACATCTTTCTTTAAACCATCCATCTTAGATTCTGTTCCTTTTTGTGCAAGGGACAATTGTTGCACTTGGTCTTGTAATTTTGATATATCATGTTGCATTTCTTCCTCTTCTTCATGAGTCATGCTAGAGCTTTCAGGTTCCTTACTAGGTGTTTGCATTTTCTTTCCTCGGGGCATCAGTTACCGATAATAATGCTCTACTATGCCCTTTGAATTCCTTCAAAATAAATTTTCAAACCAAGCTTAAGCAAAAATTTAAAAAAATCTACACACCTTTTTTCACTTTGTAGAAGCCTGATATTGAATCTGATGTATCTCTGTAATTTCGAATCATCCAGTTCTGAAATTGTGACTTGTAGTAGCCTTCTATGTCCTCTTTCCAATTCCACTAGTCTGATCCAAATTGGATTCTCCAAGAAAGAGTTATGGACAATCTCCCGCAGTGACCTGATTATAGACTAGTTCAGTAGAGCGAACTTGTATGAAGTGCCACGTGTCACTGTTTCAACCTTTGACTCTGAAAAATATATAAAAGAAAACTAAAGTCCGTCCTCTTTCTGTACCTTCTTACGAAATTTCAATCCGATGCTCAGAAAGAAAGTTATGACGATTTTCCCCAGGTCACCTGTTTTGAGTGTAATTCAGGAGTCTGCAAAAAGACCAACTTCCTCAGATCATATCTCCGAAAATATCACGCGAAAAGTTCTGAAATTCGCACCCAAGGTTCAGCGCAATTTCTTCTCAAATGGCTTTTTTTTGCAACTTCTGAAACGTCACAGAAAAAAAGTTATAGCGAAAATGCCACAATGACCTGTTTGGAGCAGCGAAACCCTAGAATCCAAAGCTCTGATACCAAATGTTATGAAACCAGCTCAAGAAAAGATAGAAAAGAAAGATCAACGCCTTAGAATTTAGCCTCTTCGAGGGGGAAACCTCCTTTACATTACATAAATGAACAATTCTTGGATGATACAAATGACAAAACCTCCTTTCTATATATAGGAGTCTAAGGAGTCACAATATAATCCAGCCGACCTAACAATAATAATATAAAGCCACAAAAATAACAATAGAGGGGTTCTATGGAGCACAGAAATAACAATATGGGGGTAATAGGGGCACAATAATATAAATAAGGGGTATAACTACAATAGTAATGGGGTAATCACTAGTATTATAGGGACCCAACATTAAGAGGCACTAGATGAAAAGATGACAAAGTGCTACACATTTCCTATGTCTAATAAAAGGTTGCACAGGTATGAATGATATGTTCATTTCGGCAGTAACATTGATGGCTAGGTAATCCTCAAGGTATGATGATAATATCTCTTTATTTAATGGTTCATACATGCATATTAAAGTAACTTGGATCTATGTTTCCCATGATGAAATGATGCACCTAGTGTTGAACATTTTGATATTCTTGAATTATGTGAGGCTATCTAATGTTGATACATTGATATACTTGATGTTTTGCTAGCATCTATCTGTTGGATATCTTGATCCTATAAAGAAGGCTAGCACCTTAACTCTAGTTGATGATACTTTTGATACTTGACATGTATAAGACATTATGGATTTCACACAGAAGGTTAGCTATTTAATTCTTATACATGGTATTAGTGATAATGCTTGTGATAAGCATGATAGCATAGGATGACGTAGAGGCAACGCAGAGCCTTCAGGAGGTTTGAAAATTTGTTGAGGAGATTTATTTTTGTATCTAGAAGCTGGGGTGTGAGACTGGGAGAGCAGAAATCAGAATCTCAGAGGAAAATCGATTAGCCGGGAGGAGTGACGTCATCCCAAGAAGGTGTCATAGTAGGCTGACATAGTGATTGCACAAAGCCAGTCTAGAGGCAGCTAGGGGTAGTTCATTCAGTGGCTGGATTAGCCAAGATTTCCAGTGATAGTGTGAGGTAACCTCACTTATCTCTCTGTCAATGATATTCTCTGTAACTGGATTGTCAGGAAGGCATCCATAGATTGTATTTAGAAATTCCTACTGCATAATAATAAAACCCTCAAAGCTACTACACTGGTTTTCCTGCATTGGGTTTTTCCGAGGATATTTGTCCAAAAATAACTGTATAGATGTGTTGTATATTTTCCCTGTTTATTTTCTTGTTTCTACTTATAATTTAAATGGTGTGGACTATAGTGTATTAGTTTCGATATTTACTGTAGGAAACAATAAGTAAATTGATTAAGAAATTAACAAGTAGGAGAAACTTAATCAATTGCTACAGTAGAAATTTGAGCATCCAAATTTTCACGTGGTATCAGAGCTACACGTGAAACAAGAGAACAATGCCGGAGGAGCCCAACACTAAAGGAGGAAGGGAGTTCGAAAGTTTTGTAGAGGCAAAAATTCAAAACCCCAGAGGGTTTGTGTAGTCAGGCCAGGAGGGAAAGATTTTCATGGTAAATCTCTCTCTGAGTGAGTCGACAGAGAGGTAGGATTTCCATATCAAATTTTTCCAGTGTCAAAGGGAGCAGCATAGAAGATTTAGTGAAGAGGGGGTTTCTGGTGTGACATAGTTTTTTGCAGGCAGTTACTGGGCAGAAAGATGTCAGAGGGAAGAAAGAGACATGGTTGAGGGAATTCTTCCTCAGTAGACTTCCAACCAAGAAGTTTGAATTCTCACTTGTTGAGAAGCAGCGAATAGGGGAAGATCTATGAGCTCTAGCAGGGAGTGCGTAGGTCAGTCTAGTGTTGCACAGAGGAGAGAGGAGGCTATTCAACCTTTTTTATTGGCAAAGATGGTAGCCAGTGGAATAAGATATCATAATAGGTTGAATGGGGGATCCAACTATGTGATCTAGAAGGCAAGGATGTCATGCCTTCTAGATGAACATTTTCTCAAAGTCTACGTCGACATCATGGTAGTTGAGCCTGCGAATCCAAATCCACTCAAGAAGTACAAGGGAGAAATGGTGAAGACAAAAGGAATGATCCTCGACAGAGTGAAGGATCATATACTCTATCACATCGCTGGCAGAAACACTGCCAAGGAGATGTGGGATGCATTGTCGATGTTGTATCAAGGATCTTCCGAGGAGTGGAAGATGTACTTAGAGTAGAAGATAAGATCTATGCAGATGCAGAAGGGGGAACACATTGATATGTTCCTTGCAAAGCTTCAGGAGACTCGAGATGAGTTGGAAGTGTGGGGTCAACACCTAAAGGTTCCGAGATAGTAAGACTAGATCTAAATTCAATATCTGAGGAGTGACAAGTCTTTGTCCAGAGCATCTTGGGCAGCGTGACTTTGAAAAACTGGGATGAAATGTGGGAAACTCTTAAGCAAGAGGAGCTGAGGAGGGAATTGGTCGAGTGTAAACTTGACAAAAGTAACAGCAGTGAGTCGAAGCCCAAGGAGGAGGAAGATAATGCAAACCTCGCATCCAAGGGCATCAGGAGCAATGGAAGAAGAAGAAAGATGTTTCGAAGATCAAATGCTTCAGGTGTGGTGAACTCGGTCACTACGCAACACAATGTCCTCTCAGAAAGAAGGACAAATATGAGAAGCAGGATTTGAAAGTTGCATTCATGAATATCGAGGAGGATGAGTTAGTCATCATAGCCGAGATACCTCCAGGAGGGAGTTGGTTTGATTTAGAGTTGTAGTTTGAAAGAGCTATAGATGAGAAGGATCTTTGGGGAGCTCACCTCTTAGATCAATTCCTAGCTACGGGAGCCCAGATCAGTATTATCAGGATGGACCAATGTCAGTTGGTGTAGAGGAGTGTCAGGGTGACAGTTGCAGTGGCTAGTAGCACCAGAGATTGAGTAGCACAGAGCAGAGTTGGCAGCAATGTAGATGACATAGAGCAGAGGTCAGCAACAACGTAGAGGCTTCAGAGAGTCAACTTGGAGACTCAAAGTGGTCAAACTCCAGCAACGAGATGCATCATACTGAACACCAACTCAGTAATTTGGAATTCTTTTCCTTTGCTAATGCAATAGGAGAAGCAGTTGCAGAAGGTTATAGTGCAGATGCAGTTGGCAAGTCCAGTGCCAGTAGTAGTATGGATGCAAAGTTGAGAGGGAGTTATAGTACAGATGCAGTGTTGACAGTGGCAGGGTCAAGAGTAGTACAAATGAAGAATTTTCACAGTAGTTGGTGGACAGGATGTCAGACATCAGCAGCGCAGGAGGAGATGTTACAAAATAAAGTGATTCTTTAGCACGTTGCATTACTAGAGCACATTCCTCGCTAAGAGGGAGTGTTGATTTCTGGTAGCATCAGATGTGTTCTAAGTCTCAAATTTTGTAGGGAGGCTTAGACACATGCATTCTCCAATACCCATAAACCAATTTGTGAAATTCCACCTAGAGACAGTTTTATTAAAATAATTAATTATTTTTAATGGGACCCTAAGTCTAAACTTAAGAAATTAAAATAATTAATGGGTATTAATCTAACTATGGGTGTAACTTCTAGAAGAAGACAAGGATAAAGCCAAAATTATCTAAGCCATTTATTATAATTTAATATAGATCATTGGTTGTCCAAAAAAATATATATACGAAGAGGCTTGAGGGGTACTTGTAGAACACAAATAGAGAGGAGATCAGAAGTTCGATTTTATGAAGCAAAGTAGTTGTTAGAGAGATTTTCAATAATGATCTTTTGCAGTGAGGGGCAGGGATAGTATTTGAAGGGAAATATTTCTTGGTCAGAGAATACTCAGCAGAGAAGAGAGAGAGATATCCAGTAGAGGCAGCGCAAAGCTAGACATGTTGACGCAGAGCCACGTAGGGCCACACAAAGGCAATGTAGGCTAACGCAGAGGCAACACAGATCCTTGAGGATGTTATGAAACCAGCTCACAAAAAGATAGAAAAGAGAGATCAATGCCTTAGAAATAAGCCTCTTCGAGGGGGAAACCTCCTTTACATTACACAAATGAACAATTCTTGGATGATAAAAATGACAAGACCTCCTTTCTATATATAGGAGTCTAAAGGGGTCATAATATAATCAGAGCTGACATAACAATAATAATGTAAGGGCACAACAATAACAATAGTGGGCTTCTATGGGGCACCATAATAACAATATTGGGACTACATGGGCACAACAATATAATAAGGGGGTTGCACTAATAACAATAAGGGGTTACACTAGTGCTATAGGGACATAACATGCCCCTCTCCTTCAAAAAGTGTTGTCTTCAACGCTTGAGTAGTTCTAGATGCTTTCGTATAAAATTCTCATCCTCCAATGTGGAACCTTCAGCGGGTAAGTTCTTCCACTTGATGAGACACTCTGAAATTGATCGATTTCGTAGTTGGTGATTTCTTGTTTCTGTAAGTGCTTCAGGTTCCAATATGATTTTTCCTTCCTCATCAATTTCTAACAATATTATTTGAACTGGGATCTTCTACAACTTTTGAATGAGTGGCCACACTTCTTCATCATTCTTCCATTCATCCGTTGCTTCGTTTATCCAATCTAGTTGGATAATAGAAATAACACAAAACAATGCTTCCACATCCTCATCCTTTATTGAGGGTGCATTTGCAACAACATTTTGCTTTCCTTTTTTGTAGATGATTTCAGAGTCATGACCCAAAATATTTGTGACCCATTTTTTCTTTTCTTCTCAAGATAATCTTTGCTCTAAAAATTATTTAAGACTATCATGATCCGTTTTTACCTTGAAGTGTCTTCCCATTAGGTAAGGTCTCCATTTCTTAAGTGCATGTCATATTGCCAACATTTCCTTATAAATAGCTTGCTTGAGGGACATTTGTTTGAATGGATGTAGCCATAAAAATACCCAATCACCTACATCAGAACTTCTTTCACTACGATGTTGATCTGCGTATTGTTTCGTTCGATTCTGCACCAAAGTGGCGTTATCCTAAAGTTGGTGAACTTTTTGTTGATGGTCGATGTGATCTTTCACTGCTTGAACCTTTTTCTTGTTGATATGTCCTTCTATCTTGATAGTTTGAGGAATGGTAATTTCTGCCAATGCATTACAAGATATGGTTAGATTCATTTATTAATGCTCGATGTGATCTTTCACTTCTTGAACATTTTTCTTCTTGATATGTCCTTCTATCTTGAGAGTTTGAGGAGTGGTAATTCTTGCCAATGCTTTACAAGATATGGTCAGATTCATTTCTTATTTCTCTGAGGTTGGTTCCTGGTGACTATCCTTTTCTTTTGATGTTTCTTGATCCTTTTCTTCCTAATATTTCACTTCTTGAACCTTCTTCTTGACATGTCCTTCTATATTAAGAGTTTGAGGAGTGGTAATTCCTGCCAATGCAATACAAGATATGGTCGGATTCATTTTTTCTTTCTCTAGGGTTGGTTCCCGGTGTATATCCTCTTATTTTGATGTTTCTTGATCCTTTTCTTCCTCCTCTTCACAATATATGTAAAATAATTTCTTCTCAACACACTTATGACCTTTAATGTATTTTCTATCGCAATTGTGACAAAGCCCTTTTGCTATTTTTTCTTCCAACTGTTGTGGTGTCAACCTTGTAGGTTGTTGAAGGCTAGGAGAAACAACACTTCCATCTTTATAGCTGTGAGGGGTAGACTTCCTCGTGGTCATAATTTTTCTTTCCACTTTTCTTGTCAACCTGTATGCCTTCTCCAATGAATCAGGTTCCCAAAGGCGAACCTCATGTTGGATGTTATATTTTAAAGTCCCTATGAAGACACCAATCCTATGCTTCTCTGGACTATAATTTGCCCTTATATTCAATTTTTGAAAGTCATCAATGTGCTCTTCCATTGAACCCTTTTGTTTGAGATTTATCAATTGGTTAAAGAAGGTGTTGCTCTTTGTATCCTCATAATGTGCTATCATTTCCTCCGTGAAAATTAACCACGTGACAAGTGCTTTACGAGAACAAATCCCTTTATACCATAAAAATTGATTTGGTTCTAAATATAAAGATGCCATAGTACATTTTGTAACAGTTTCACCTCATGTAGATCAAAATATTGCTCCATCTGTAGTATCCAATTTACCGGATCTTTGCCATCAAACTTCCTCATATCACCTTTTCTTGATTTTAGGAGCTCTATATTGAAACGACTGTAACTCTCTAACTTTAGTTCTCCGAGTTCTGAAATTACTACCTACGGTAACCCTCTGTGTCCTCTTTCCAATGCCACCAGTCTGATCGAAATTGGATTCTCCAAGAAAGATTTATGCACAATCTCCTAAGATGACCTGATTATATAATTTTTCAATAGAGTGAATTTGTATGACATGCCACGTGTCATTGTTTCAACCTTCAGATCTGAAAAATATAGAAATAAAAATACAGTCTGTCCTCTTTTTGTAACTTCTTACTAAATTTCAATCTGATGCTCAAAGAGAAAGTTATGATGATTTTCCCAAGGTCACCTGTTTAGAATGCAATTCGGGAGTCTGCAAAAACCCTACCTTCCTCATATTATATCTCTGAAAATATAGCGAGACAAGATCGAAAATTCATACCTAAGCTTCACCAAGATTTCGGCTCAAATGGGTTTTAATCTCAGAGTCTGAACTTTCATAGAAACAAAATTATAGCAAACATTCCATGATGACCTATTTTAGATGAAATTTTGGAGCTTGCAAAAACCCTAAATTCCAAAGCTCTGATACCAAATGTTAGGTCCCTATAGTACTAGTGTAACCCCTTATTGTTATTAGTGCAACCCCCTTATTATATTTTTGTTCCCATGTAGTCCCCATATTGTTATTATGGTGCCCCATAGAAGCCCACTATTGTTATTGTTGTGCCCTTACATTATTATTGTTATGTCGGCTCTGATTATATTATGACCTATTTGGAGCAGGGAAACCCTAGAATCCAAAGCTCTAATACCAAATGTTATGAAGCCAGCTCAAAAAAGATAGAAAAGAGAGATCAACGCCTTAGAAATAAGCCTCTTCGAAGGGGCAACCTCCTTTACATGACACAAATGAGAAATTCTTGGATGATACAAATGACAAGACCTCCTTTCTATATATAGGAGTCTAAGGGGTCATAATATAATCAGAGTCGACATAACAATAATAATTTAAGGGCACAACAATAACAATAGTGGGATTCTATGGGGCACCATAATAAAAATATGGGGACTACATGGGCACAACAATATAATAAGGGGGTTGCACTAGTAATAATAAGGGGTTACACTAGTACTATAGGGACCTAACAAAGGAAGTCCAAAAATTTTCTGAGGAGATCAATTTCTATAGCTGGAAGCCAGGGTGTAAGACCAAGAGAGAAGAAGTTAGAATCTTAGAGGCAAATCGATCAGCCGGGAGGAGTAATGTTGTCCCTAGAGGGTGTGACGTTGGGATGATGCATTGATTGCACAAAGGAAGCCAGGGGCAGTTCATTTAGTGGACGGATCAGCTAGGATTTCCAGTGATAGTGCGATGTAACCTCATTTATCTCTCTGTTAGTGATATTATTTGTAACTGGATTTCCAGGAAGGAATCCAAAGATTGTATTAAGAAATTGCTATTGCATAATAATAAAACCCTCAAAGTTGTTGCACCGGTTTTCCCACATTGGGTTTTTCCGTGGACATTTGTCCAAAAATAACTGTGTAGATGTGTTATATCTCTTTCCTCTTCAATTTCTTATTTCCTCTTATAATTTAAATGGTGTGGATCGCAGTGTATTATTTTCGATATTTACTTTAGGAAACAATAACTAACTTGATTCAGAAATTAACAACTAGGAGAAACTTAATCAGTTGCTGGAGTAGAAATTTGGGCATCCAAATTTTCACAATCATGCCTTGATGGCATATGGTTAAAATGAATGCCCTAACTTGGTGAAGTTACTTGATAGAAAGTGTTATTGTGTTCACAATCTCTGAGATATGATGTTGCATCTATTTGTTGCTTTGTGTCTAACCTTTAATGAAAGTGTAACATCCCTAGTGAAAATTCCATGTAAAAATATATAATTACCATAGATAATGGGATAGTTATTCCAAGCTGAATGGTGGGAAATACATCCTAGTGAGTGTTCATTTGGATTTTTATGGCTAAGAAAATTGGCAAAGGAAATGGCTAAGGCATTAAAAGGAAAAAAAGGTATTTTGGCACAATTATTTATGAAAATAATGGAAATTAGGAGAAAAGGAAGGTGAAAGGTCACAGGTTGCATGTGATGAGGAAAATGAAGAAAATAGAGGTCTCATTAATAAAAAGGTTTTTGAGGATCAGTGGGCAGGCTAGTCAGTGCAAGACATGGTCAGTTCAATGTTGGAGCTCTCTCATTATTTTCTCTCTCTCTTATACTCTTGGATACTTAGAGTTTTCTTGGAGCACTCTTGGAGGGTGTGGCATACTTGGATTTTTGGAGCAAGGAAACAAAGGAAGAGCAGGAAAGTGTAAGAGGGCATCGGTATCGGTAGCGACAATGGGTTTTGCTTGCAGGTATCAACTTGCATGTATGTTTCCTTCACTAGTTTTGGCATGCATGGCACATGCATGTGGTTTATTGGTTGTGATTTGTCATTGGCATGGAGGATTTCCTAGATTGACTGTGGATTTTCCTAGCCTTTCAATTTTCTGGATAGCCATGGTGTTGTGGGTTTATTTACTTTGTTTTCTGGTTGGTTCTCATGTTTCCTTAGCTTGGGTTGAGATATTAGTTCCTGGAAGCCTTGGTTGGACAAACACTCTAGAAGCCCTATAATGGCTTGGGTTAAGTTACTAGTCCCGTAGTCTTGGTTTGAAAAATGCTCTAGAACCCTGGAACAACTTGGGTTGAGTTACTAGTCCTAGAGCCTTGGTTGGACAAACACTCTGGAGCCCTTGGTGGGTTGAGCTACTAGTCCTAGAGCCTTGGTTGAATAAACACTCTGGAGCCCAGTAAAATTTGTGGGTTGAGTTACTAATCCCGGAGCCTTGGTTGGACAAATGCTCTGGAGCCCGACAACAGTCATGGGTTCAATTACTAGTCTTGGGAGCTGAGTTGGAACAAACACTTTGGAGCCCTGGAAGGCAAAGATAGAGACTGATCTGATATTGGTTTTGTGATGTCAGGACATGAGGTGGAACCACTGTTTGATAGGTTGAGGTGGATGGCCTTTGGAAGCCCTGGATAAGTTTTGATTTATGTGTTCTAAGAGATCCCACATTCATGTTTGGAATATGGCACAGGGGTGAATGAATGAAGAGAGATTTGGCTCAGCCATTCTACGGTCGAGTGGAACGTGGAAGTCCTAATATCCCAGGTTTGGATTTTGCCTCATTAATGAAAGGTTATTTCTCCCTATATCTCTATGAGAATTATGGTGGATTATATGTGGTTTATATGGCTGTGATTTAATTGATATTTTTGTCCCTATTATGTTGGTTATTTACATATTTTATGACAACATCCATGAGTGGCTCTCATCATGTTCTTACTTGTTATTGAATGATCAATGTATCTATGACCTAATAGATGAAATGGTAGCTAATGTGATAAGGAGACAATGCTTCATAGCGATTCTTAGATAAGTATGAGATCCCTACACTTAACTCTGGTATTTACACCTGTAGATTACATGTTGATGATATGTTTGATGAAATGGCTTTCATAGCTAGTAGGGATCTAGTCCAGGTCTTGAAAAAGTATTTGTTTTAGTACTTTCATGTCCATGTTACTTTACTGATTTGAAGAGATGGATCAGTTCTGGGCAGTGTACAAGGATCTGAGCTTGAAAAAGTGGCTTGAATCCCATAGTCACTAGCACAACAATGATAGTTCTAGTCCACATTTTTTGGAAGGCATGCTTGTGAGAGCGACTTTAGTTTTCTAGTTGCTTCCTTGCCCATAGCATGAGAGCGACTATGGCCCAACCTAAAACAACAGTGGGACCTAGGGATAGGTTGTCTGAGTGGCTGACTTGTCTTCTGACGGTTCTGTTGATGATGTTGGATGTATGTATGGTGTGTTTTCGTCAATTCCACTTCCTTAATGTGACTTAGGAGGTCGAATCATATCATAGTGGCCTCTCGTCACATATTTACCCTAGATGGCCAGTTGCTTGGGTAGATGTGGGAAGAGGGTGTTACGAGTAGTATCAAAGCATGGTTGTGTGCTCCTTGGGCTGTGTGTTGATCATGCTTTGATGTTGGTTGCATATGTGTCCCTTATGCATGTAGTCCACGTGCTTGTTGCATTTGCATGGTATTGATCATGGTTGTAGTGATGTTTCCCTGTGAAGGTGGAAGGTGTTGTTGTGGAGTATGTCTTCATGTGTGTATGGTTGATTATGCAGTTGTCATGTAAGTATGGTCCTTGTTATAGTTATGCATGAATGGTAGGTCAAAAATGTCTTGTGAAGTCATTGTATGCAATTTAGGTCATCATGGTGCTATTGGTTGTTATGAAGCTAATGTGATGGTTGAGATAGAGTAGGAGATGTAGATCATCATAATGAGGTTGCAACATTATACTTTGGGATAAGAGAATATTGTTATATAGGTATTGCATGCTTGGAATGCAGGTATGTAAGTTAAGGAATGTTATATGCATTAGGTTATGTACATATCTTTTGATGTTATGGTTACATACATGATAGATGATAGTTGATTAGCATAGTCATATGCACATGAGTCGAATAATCAAGAATAATAGTAAAATGTGGATGTAAGCATTGCTATTGTTGGTTATGTTAGATAACTTGATGATTATGTTATATGATATGTTGTTGATGAGTTGTTATAGGTTAACTTGTTGTTGCTATATGACAGTTAGCTTGACGATTAGGTTTTATGTTATTGATGAGCATGATATATAACTTATTGTTGTTATATGTTAGTTAACTTGATAGTTAGGGTTATTTCATTGAGATCTTGATGTTGTAATTTGGATTGGTCATATGTGTGATGGTTATGTTCATTGCATTGAAGATATTGATATTATATATATTGTGTTAACCTGGTTTGACCTATGCAAATGGTTATGGTTGCGATATTCAGGAATAAGCCGACATATTTGTGATATGGTGTCGTACTAATCTATATTGATCATACATTTGTGATTGTTATGCGTGAACGAAAAAATATTATGAGCTTATGATGTGAACATGTAAGTTAGTCATTGTTATGGATATCATGATTTATGTGTGAGTTGATATATTGTGAAGTTGTATCGTGCTAACCTAGATTTATCATGTAGAAAAGATAGTCTCCCCTGATATACACTAAGGTATGAGTTTTATTATGTCGTATATTTGGTGCTTGGTTGTTTGATTATGACGTCTATTTGGTGTTTGAGTGTTTGGTGCCTAGTTGATTTATTTAACGTGGTATGTTTGCAAGATGGTTGAATGTTTGATGAATTACATAATATGAGTATGTGTTCAAATGATCTTGTTTTAAGATGGTTGTACTAATACATATGTGTCAAGACAGTTGATATATACTTGAGTGCAGTAGGTGATAATTGTATCATTACGTCTAATGACTATGAGTTGACTATGGATCATGACATGATTGTTAGTCTTGTTGAATGTTGATTTCAAATAGATAGATACGATTGTCCTGATATGTGGAACATGTGGTTGACATGTGTGAGTAGCTGCAGGAAACATGCTTGGTATTACCATGACAAGGTAATAGTTGATGTGTTTATATGACTAACAATTGGGTGATGCGACAACACATAGTAAGCCTCGATTGCAGCAAGGTAAAAAGGTAAAGGAAAGGAATTGGGCAAGAATTCCTTTGGATATGTTTGGAAACCCTAATTCCAAGTGAATGAGTACTTTGCGTACAAGAAGTCTTCTTAACCTTAATCTCATCTGGCATTATGTGGATATGTGTTATATTCGTGAACATGTACTTGAGAGGTATATTATCCAGTATCTAGTTGTAGGTGGATCTGTCAAGGGAATTGGATTCCCTTGAGAGATGGCGTGGATGTGTTCAATTACAAGTAATGTGCTTGGAAAAACAAGGTAAGGTAACCAGTGTATTTTTATGTTTATTTATTCATTTACAGTTATGTGTTTATGGAAGTGTGATGCAGGGGACTACATGGCAAATTGAGATTGCCACGAAACCTTGAAGAAGGCTCTAGTTGAGGTTCCTTTGGAACCATGTGGATTGAGTCATGGTGTCTATTATTAGTCTTGTGCCTTTGGTCTTTTGTGATTTGCTTGCACTTGATTTGCAGTTTTGTTATGTTTAGTGCATGGCCATGCCACTTTGGTTGTGGTGTTGTATTGGTGTTATTGGTTTTCATGGTTTTCTTCTTGTTGTTGTTTCTGTTCTTTCCTTTTATGTTTTGAGTTTGGGGAATTGGTTGGGAAAGAGGAAAAGTTGATGGAGCTCGAGGAAAGATGTGTGGTACCCAACAGGTAATGTAAGACACAGATAAAGCTCAGTGTATGAGTAAGCACAATGGAAGGTAAGACTATGACAGTTGGTTGAACTGGTTGGGTCCACTGTGGTAAATGGACGATGACAGAATAGTCATGGAAAAGGTAATCAAGAAAAGTTAAAGTAAATGGATCTGAGGTGTCGGATGCCTTCGCTATGTTGGGACTGTTGTTATCAATATTGCACATGTGCTGCATGAATAAAGGAATTTATCGTAACCTCAACCTTATAATATCTGGAAATTTTGTTGTGATCATGACTATGTTGATGTTTATATATGTATACATGTAGGCATGTATGTATGTCATGTTTGACAGGATGATGATTGTTTTATGCTAATTTTTATATGTACATATGTATGTATATATGACGTTGACTGAAGAGATCATTATTATTTTATGATGTATGTATGTTTACATGTATCTATGTCACTATTTGATAGGGTAGGAATCATTCTTGTGGAGGAATGATTGCATACGCAGGTGAATGACATGAAGATGTTCCTGTTTTATGAGGAATCAATTAGAAGATTAGTCATGACAAACACATGAGGTTAGTATCATGTGAATATGAATTTATATTGTATGCTTGTTTTATGTCTATGATTATGTTATGGACAGGCTATACCGAGGGATACATCAGCGAAATGAAAGTAGTGTGGTTTACGACATGTTGGGACAAGCATGGATAAGACACTGGAAGAAAGGTTGCTTGGTAAAGAGTCAGTGTGGTTTTGGATGTGTGGTACAAATGTTGTGCATATGTCATATATGTTGGACTTGTTGCACTTGTGATGTTGTGTGCATGTGGTGTGGTGAATATTTAGTGTGTGTACATGTTGATTATGTAATGTTAGGTACATGGTGTAGTACAAATAGTGTTTTATGAATGTTTCATATTCAGTGTTGGGTATAGATGATGCTATGTACATGTTGGATATGCGGTATTGTGTACATATTGGACTGTGTGCATGATGGATATTTGGTGTTGTGTGCATATGGTTCCATGCACATGTTGGATATGCAGTTCTATGTACAAGTGGTGTTGTGTGCATGTTGTACATATGGTGTGGTGTGCATGATTGTACAAGTGGTGCTCTATGCATGTGGTGTTGTGTACATGTTGTACACGTGGCACTGTGTGCAGGTGATGTTGTGTACATGTCGTGCATGTGGTGTTGTGTACATGTGGTGTTGCATACATGTCGGGCATGTGGTACTGTGTACATGTGGTATTGTTTACACATTGTACAGTGTTGCAAGTACATATGGCATTGTGTACACGTTGTGTAGGTGGTTTCGTGTACATGTGATGTTGTGTGCACGTTGTGCAGACGATGCTTCACACATGTGCTACTAGTGTATGTGTGGGATTGAGTGCATGTCGTATATGTTGTGTTGTGGGCATGCAGTACTATGTATGTGCATTGTGTACTCATGGTATCGTGACATATGTATTCTTTGTGTTTCACTCTAGACACATATTTTTGTTATGTTGTACATCAGGTGTAGTTGCATGTATTGTGTTGTACATCGGATGTAGGCATATGTATTGTATTGTATACATTGGGTGTAGGTGTATGTGTTGTATGTCAAGTGTAAGTGCATGTATTGCATGAATTTGTATGTCGTGTGTGTGATCTGAATTTAAACAAGAACACAACAAATTACAGATATAACCATAAATACCTCGGTGATGGAGCTGCGTAATCACGGACGGACACGGTTGCTGTCACAAGTGACTGTCCACCGTCCCCTCATCAAACAACTCCACCATCACAGAGTGATGCGGGAGAGAATACACACACATCCGTTCAACCGTCACATCCTCCTGACATCGCTCCTTCTGATTTTCGCGCAAGCTTGGTTGTGAATCCATTGGGTTATCACATGAATTTTGTACCTCAACCTCCGTCTTTGTACTCAGATGATCCTCTGGATGACATTGTGTTGTGTTCTTCCATTCTGGACTCTACACTTGTTGTGAGCGAGGATCAAGCCATCGATGGAGTTGGTGTTGCACAACCAACATGCGTTGTTATTCATGAAGAGTATGACTGGGAGCTTGAACATCCACCGGTAGCAGAGGGCCATCCTTGTTTGTCTGTACCTCCTCTGTTTTTTCTTGACATCCTTGATGATCCTGCCATCCCTGATTTTTCATGTGTATCTTCGTCCAGGGATGCACCTATTGTTGATTATTCGTAGGACACACCATATGTTAGCCCATCATCCGACAACGGAGAGGACCAATCATTCAATGAAAATCCTCTTGATTTTTCATCTGCTTTTTCTAGAAACGCAGAGGGTGAACATCCTTGCTTCTCATCTACCCCTTTGTGTGATTCATCAAATCATGAGGATGTTGACAAACATCCTAAATTTTCTGATCTTGATTGTCGTGATCTCTCTACTTCTTCATCCAATCACGATATTGATTCAACTATTGTTTATCTGTCTAAGACACTGGTCTACGATGATATATCCGTCGACGGAGTGGAAACCCCCTAGATTGTCAAGGCACTTCAGCCCGAGCTGATGGTTATGTCAGGCCCTCATTGTCCTGAGGTTGATTTCATTTCCGATCAAGAAATTGTTGAAACACCCGAGGCTCCTCATCACTCATCTGTATGCATTGAAGATCAATCTCACACACAAATTATGCTTCCTCCACTTGAACCACATGATCCCATCGCTCATGCATTGGAGGAATCTTACATAGAAAGCACACTTGCACAATGTAAGTGGTCTACCTTTCTCATGTTTGCTTGCATGTCACAGTCAAGAGAATGCATACACTTAACATCTGCACACACTATAGCACATCAGAATGGCAAGTCCACAGAATGCATGTCATGCGCTTTCACTCACATATGTTCTGTGGACACTTTTAAACTCGGAGTGTGTTTTTCTTCATTGTTATATCTTTCTTGTTTGCCGGCTCGCAAATCTGTCTTGTTTGCGAACGATGCCTTCACCAACATGGGTCAACCAATGCGCCAGTGGTTGCATTGGAAGTATCACTTCACATGATTAGGCCCATGCACAGTTAGCTTAGGAGTAAGAGTAGTGTTTGATTTTGGTTTGTTTGCTTGCATGCGTGTTTGCTTCGTACTTTGCATGTTTGTTTGTTTGCCTGCATGTTTGCTTCTTACTTTGCACGTTTGTGTGTTTGCTTGCTCGTTTGCTTATTCGCTTTGCTTATGCATTTACTTCTGCTTTTGTTTTGTTTTGTTGTTTGTATGCTTGTTTCCGTCCGTAGTTTAGTTTCGCATGAAACTGTGTGCGACTCTTGAAACAAGCTGGGTAAAGTACAAGAGGACTTGTGCAGTTATCAATGCTTGGTTATCTGTCATCCTGCCTCTACATGAAGAACTTGTTGTCTTCAGTCCATGATACATCAATGGAAAATACATACTGTTCGAGGTAAACCTTAGTGAAAATGCGATGCTTGTGCGCTAACTAGTGTCACCTACTCTAGTCGGTTGTTTTTGGGTTAGTCCTTGTCATCTCAGTCAAGTAGAGTAAGGTGAGGGGGGAAACCTTAACAAGCATGTTAGAGGTATATATAAACTACTTCTCTGAAGGAACAACCTCTTCTGCTCTCAATAAGTCGGGATCCCTCTTTTGCTTCTGAAATGAATAAGTGCTATGCATAGTTACGAAAAATGAAAATGTGAAAATATTTCGAAAAAATGAAAAATGAATAAGGCGAAAGAAGAGAAAGGCTTCCTATGCAGAGAGGTGATGCAAGTAACTCCGCTAGGGTACTGACCAGGCTCGCTAGCAGTGGAGCGATTCTTGTGTTCCTGCGTGACTCCGTCGGGGTACTGTCCAGGCCTACTAACAGCGGAGCGACACCAGAGATGAAACTAAAATTCTGATGATCATATGACTTGTGCACCAATATACCCCTCATCCCCAATCGAAACAACTGTGTTGACTTGGCCTGGAATGTGTGTCGACCGACCAAGGGCTTGGCAGATGCTACATCTTAAAATCAAGCAAGTGTGGAAACCAAGACGAACAAAGAACTAAACAATACTTCCGGAGGTGTTAGACTTGCTTTTCATGAACAAGATCCATTCAGAGCGCTGGAGTTCTACCAGTGTGTTGCCAAGTGTTGTAGCAGCTACAAACACCCTCCAAAATTTTGCCTTAGCTTTGTTTTGGAGTTTCCCTACCAACCATCCTCAACAGCATGTCTTCCACCATCAAGCATATAGGCTTCAGCTATTTCTCAGTGTATTGTCAGCATGTGCATGTCAATTTGCTTCACTCCCCTCACAGGTTGTCTTTCTGAACTTAGGCCATGTGCTGGCCAAGCAACTTCCCCAGAAAATTGCGCAATTCTGGAGGGGAACCAACCTTCCCTCCAGAAATTGCGCAAATCAGCTGGCCAGCCTGCTAAGCTCAAGAATTGCGCAAATCAGTCTGTCAGGCATCCCTCAGAAAATTGCACAATTATGGAGGGGAACCATCATTCCCTCTAGAAATTGCGCAAGTCAACCTGGCAGCCTGCTGGGATCTAGAATTGCGCAGAGCAGTTAGACAGTCTTCCTCCAGAAAACTGCGCAATCTGACCCAGCACTTCGGTTGACCCCAGAAATTGTGCAATTCTGGGAGGCAATCACCTGCTAACCCCAGAAATTGCACAATCCCTCTGGGACAGCTAGCCCAGCTCAGCCCAGGAACTGCGCAAATTTTCATCCTAGGCTCGTAGACCAATGCATGTGCCTTCAGGTTGACGGTTCCCTTCGGGATCAAGTAAAACTGATCTGCATGCATGGATTGTTGTTCCCAAGGCAGCATGCAAAGGCATCCCTAGATTTAGGGATCTATTTTTAGCAGCTAGAGTTTACATGCAATGCTCATTTTAGAAACCTCCCGCCAAGTGTCTCTTTTCCTAGATTTGTGGCATGTGCGTCATAACCTTGATTTTATCAAAACTTATGAACCGGAAGCTACAGAGCTCATTCCTCACATTGATCTTGTAGCTCTGACATCCCACATAGCATCTAGGAGTCGTCGGCACATTCAACTCAGCTGTTTCGGGGTAAGCCCGCTTTGCATGTCTTGCGTTGCGTTTCTGTCGCTTTTTCTGTTTTGGCTTGTGTGAGTGTTTTCTGCTTGATTTCAGTGAGTTCTTGCTATCGTTTCAATGTATATTAGCTTGTAGAAGCATCGTTTCAATTTTCGTTCGCATCTCACTGTTGTCACATGGATGACACTGTTTTTGCACTGACGGTCGCCGTTGCGGCGACTCGCTTCACACACATGCATGCTTTCCCGTTTTATGAATCTTGTACTTATTGTTTACATGCATGATCATTCACTCTTGTTTACACTCAGTATCACCATGCATTCAAACTTCTCCTGTTTTCAATCGCCCGTCGGCGGGTCTAGGCTACCTTAGCCCGGACCTTGCCTTGCCTGGCTAGCATTGAGCATTTATGGAAGTGAAGGCTCTGCCTTCCCTCCAAAAATTGTGCAAATCTGGCCCAACACTGACCTCCAGGCTTGCATTGCCCAATTCTGGGAGGTAGTGCCTTGCTGGCCCCAGAAACTGTGCAATGCAGTTTGTTGGTTTGCATGTCATTGCTGACTGAAATTGCACATTGTGCAGTTTTAGTCCTCAGCAAGCTAGGTTGGACTGCGCATTGTGCAGTTCTAGCAGTTAGTCAGCCTCCTGACAACCTGGATTGTGCCTTGCGCAGTTTTGGCAGTCAGTCTCCCAGCCTCCCGGTGAAAATTTCGCAATCTTCATAGATAGTCACATAGGTATGTTGCATATGAGTCCTCCAGTTTGTTTTGGTTTTCGACTGACAGATTGCTTGTCATGATTTTTGCTATGTCTCCAGGTATCACATGTGTTTGTCTACCAATCTCAGCGGAAACACAGGTACAATGGCTTCCAGGAGAGCAGAGTCGAAGACACCGTTCAGAGCACGATTGGGGATGTAGTCGATCAAGTGTCTATGAACTTGCCTATCTATGAAGACATCAAGTTGTTCATGGACAAGGATATCAAGATGACATGGCGGCAACGTCACAGCGAGCAACACCATCAGTAGCAGTAGAAGGTAGCACACCTACATGTGACAAATGCAAGAAGAAGGTTTTTGACAGCGCAGAGGCGGAACAAAGTTGCAAGCTGAAGCAGATCCACTTTTGATGAAAGAAGCTTTGGAGAATGAGGCTATGAGGTGACGACGTGACGAGAGGATTGCGTGAAGGCAGAGAGAAAAATAGAGGAGTTGCAAGTGCTGAAGCGGCAACTCAAAGAAGAACAGGAGCTGCATCGACAAGAGAAGAAGTTGCAACGAGAACAGGTACTGCAGGAGGCGCACCATGCACAGACTGATGAAACTGCGCCCATACAAGTTATGGACCCATCCAAGAGCTGGCATGGAGCAGACAGGGTGAGCAGCGCTATCGATCGCATGCAAGGTTATTCAGGAACATAGATGTCATTATGCGCACGCATACAATCCCACCCATTCAGTACACTCACCGAGGCAAAGACAAGAAGCAAGTCTGACTGGAGCTGAACATGTATTTCAACAAGTTGATGCGCATGGTCACCAGCGCACACTTGGAGATCAACACAGACACTATGCATTAGTATGTTGCTAGTCCAGTTGCACTCAAGACAATAATGCGCATGTTATCAGATGAGTTGGACAGAGGAGCCATATCAGTGTACCTAGATGCAACGGAGGCAAGAGTTCGCTTTCAGCAGGATGTCACCATTGAGTGCACGAACAACATCACGAACAACCAAACTTGGCATCAGTTCGCCACCATCGATCATTGCAAGGATGTTGAAGAGTTGGTCTTACCACAACTGTCTGAGTGTTAGTGATAGCTTGCATGGCTTGCTCAAGCCTATTTTGTCTCACATGGGTACATGTGCAGATTGTATGTAACATCTTGTCAAGTGGAAGTTCAAGTGTTGATAGTTGAATGTAACAGTCATAGAGTAGTTGAAGAGTCATGAGGATAGGTGAACAGTCACAAAGGTGAATGTCAAGGGTCACCCCACCCTTTGCTATATATAGTACCTCATAACTCATTGTAGAGGCTTTTGGTTAGCCAAGCTTTCGATAGGAGTATCTTAGAGAAAGCTTGGAGAGTATTGTAATGAGCCTTGGCTTCTCCACAGTGCAGAACTAGTACATCTCTTTGGAGGAGCAAACAGCAGTGACTGTAACGTTCCGTTGTCCGGACTAGTGGTCGGTCATGGTTGTACTGTATGATTGGAACTTTCACTTCTTAATATAATAGAGCCAACACGTTTCATGCATATGTCGTGTTGTATTTCAGCTATCTTGTTTACTCTAAATGATAAATGTATCTATTTTCTTACGCATGTGTGTATAGACTCTTTTTGTATATGTATGTATGAATCTTGCTGAAATGTGTTGTTGGTTTAACCATCACTTTGGATTGCTAGCTTACTTGCCTTCCAGTTTGTGATGCATCTTTGCTTGTGTGTTCCCTTCTTAACTCCATGTGTTAGAACCATTCATGCACCTTTCTTGACTTACTGCATATGTCACACCCTTGCTACTAACGGGTATATCTTACTTGCGTCTGCGCGCAACTGTGGTGAAGGCGATACCATATGACCGATTGCTAGGACTCCTACACCAAATGTTCTGAGGTCTAGTTGGGACTTCTTACCAGGGAGATCCCTTGATATGTTGGCGGGTCAGGCACCGTCAACACCTAGGCAGTTTCTGCGTCACCCCTCCTCGGTATTACGTTGCCTCTCCTTTAGATCTCTGCTGGCTTAGAAATAGAATTTCTACCTCCCAGACTCACACCTTGGCTTCCGACCACTGAATTTCGACTTCCCTTAGCAGGAACTCGACTTCCCCTCAAGGACTACGCTATCTCTGCATGGGCCAACATCAACCTTCCTCTGGACGTCTTTCTGTTCTCCCTCTGCCTCATACTCTCTGAAAATTTCTTTTTTCATATTCTCACTGCTCCTTTGCTGCAAGATCTCCTCAATCCATTTTCCTCCTGAGAACTTCTCACTTCAGAAAATTGATTTTCTCAATCTCTCTGTGTCTTCCAAACGAACCTCAAGCCCCTGGCCCCCTTCTTATATCTTCTTGTTGGACAACCAAGGGCCTAGATTAAAACATAATCAAAAGTTCAGATCGTTTTGGCTTGATCTGTGGCTTTTTCTAGAAGTTTCACCCCTAATTAGATTAATACCCATTAATATTTTAATTTTCCTAAGTTTAGACTTAGGAACCCCATTAAAAATATTAATTATTTTAATCAAATCACTTATTGGTGGAATTTCCAAAAACGCTTTCTGGGTTCTTTGGAATACCTGTGCCCAAGCCTCCCTGCAAAACTTGAGGCTTAGAGCACATCCGATGCTACCCCAAATCAACAATTTTATTTATCTCTGAGAAAATAGAGTACAAATGAGTATGAAAGAGGAACTTGGGCTTGCTACAGCAAGCAAATCCAAACCCAAGTAATGATCAAGCTGCCCAAATGTCAGATGAGCTTCCCACCATGATTCTGTGCTAGCCGAGAAAATTATTGCGACTGCTACTGTAGGTGAACTAAGATTTTGGCCCTCAAATCTACTCCAAAAATTCTGCAAAATTAAATGTAGACTCTCCATACCAGATCCGACAAAACCCAGAAATATCTCACGGACCCAAGTGGTGGAAATGGTCTTTGGATAATTTACGCCCTCCTCCAACAATTTATGCTGCTAAGTGCTGAATATAACAAGGAATTTTTCCCTCAAAAGTGCTTAGAAAATTTTGTAAAATTAATCCTAGCCTCCTCTCACCAAACCCATAAAAACCCAGAAAGGGTTTGGGATGAATCCACCGACCCCTGGTGACTCTCAACAAGTGTAAATTGCTTAATTTGGCAAGAAAACGTCCTACAGTTTAGATACTGCTGAATTTGGCCCAAATATCCTTCCAAGAAATCCTCCCTAACTCTTGCAAATTCCCCCCCTCAATCAACAAGCAGATCCTAGCACGAATGCTCCCCAAATTCTGAATCTTTGCAAGTGCATAGAAGCTGCCAGTAAACCCCTGCACAGGCCCTGGAATAGATAAATTCGGTTCTCCAAAATGCAACACTCTCGTCATTGCAAATCCCCAAGGAAAAACTCGCCCTCCCTATGGATAAATCTCCGCAAATTCTCCAGCAAAAACTCCATTGTTTGCTAACTTCTCTCAGCCCCTTCGAATTTCCTTTTGCACCCTAAGAGAAGCACGCTCCAACTGGAAATGGTCAACAATGTAGCTCCTTGAGAAGCCCTGAGATGGACTCCTTCTTACTACCCTAGGGTGACACTCAAAGTTCACCGAAAGTAGAGGTGGAATTCCTGCTCGGAAATTCCTTCTGCTGAACAATACAGTTGTTTTGGCTAAGCAGCTGAAGAGAACTGATGTTGAATTTGTATAATGACCAAAGATAATCCACAAAATGAGTCCTTCCTCATTTCATAATTTCTCCTCATTCCTCTAGACTCCTTTTTTAATATTATTTTATTGGTGGGGGCCATTTTCCACTAAGTCACTTTTGCTACCATTTAATAAAATAATAATTCGTTGTTATTCTTTGCTAAAATAACACTAGCCACCTTTCTCCAATAATATTTGCCCCTTTTTAATTAATATTACTAAAATTGGGCAAAACTCCTTAGTTACTCTCATGCTCACAAAATTGGGGATATTACAGTCCTCCCCGCCAAAAATTGCTTGTCCTCAAGCAATGCTCGAACAATCGCTCTCTCTCTCTCTACTGACCAAACTGTCATTGTAAACATTATCGGGGTCCCAAATGTTCCACCGAGTCACCCTAAATCCTTGCACCATCCCGTCATAAATGAATCCCTTGATACCAGGGTCCCATGCTAATCTCAAAAAGATGCCACCATGCCGACGTTGCGCCACTTTGATTACAATTGACTTCCCATAATGCACAAACCGCATCCTCCTCTCCTGGAACCCAGTGGTGAAATACTAACAAATTCCAAATATATCCCGCCCAGGCATCTCCATGATGCCAAAGCCTACCCATCCAAAGCTAACCCCGAACTTGTGCAGCAACAGGGAAAGCCTGCCTCGCCATACAATGAAGGCCTCTGCGAACCCCCATGTGTCAACCCAAGAGTGAACTAGGTCACTCTTTGCCATGACTTCGCTCATCATGAGACAGTGTGATCTATCAACCAACTGAATCCTCGGATCCCATAACCAAACTTGTTGCGACATAGTTCTGACAGCTATTGGAATCCATCCATGCCTCGTCTCTAGTCCTTGCATGCAATCAATATATATGCTCCATATATCATGAACTAATCTGATGCATGCTAAACTTCCCTATGCCTGCCATTGCATAGTACTGATGACCGCTGGAAACCACATGTGCCAAATAGCTACCCCCTGAATGCAGCCAATATATGGGTTTTCGATACTCGCAATTGACACAATGTAAGTGGATCCATCCTGCTCCTTCCAACCACCAACACTAAGTTTGCCATCCATCCTCTCGATAATGTGCTGATACAATGTTTGGAGCCCAGACACCCACTGTAAAACTGCCTCAATCATACACGGTATCCTCTACTCATGCAGGATCTTGACATGCCCTGTGGAAAGAGTGGCGCATGTCTCCCCCTTGTTCAACTCCCCAATTTTAGGCTTAGTGATGAACAATATGCCAGCCCTGCAGAATATCACCTCATCTCCCAACCTGTGGTTGTTAACTTGCACTCCGACCCTACTTCTCCAATAGAGAATATCTATCATGCCCTTGAGGCACTGAATCTCATAGCATCGTCTCAGGAAAATCCCCCAAGTCCTGCTATCCACACTGTGGGTTTAGATCGAACACAACAAGGCTCCCCTCAACTGCCCGTGGTGCCAACGAGTTGAAGATGTATGGGTTTTGATGGGTATGATCAAGAACTCATGTGGATGCTTCTGACCCGTCCCGTGACCGATCTGCTCTCCCAACCTGGGTATGTCCACCACAATGACATGCCTGAAATCCTCATCAAGAAATCTCCCTACTAGTAGCACTCCCTCAGTCCATAGTGCAACCTCACAAACTACTGCATAATAGCATATAACCATGTATCCTCGTGTCTCCTAGCATACAATTGCACCCAATCGCACATCTCTGTGCACCGCCGGACCCTGCTATATGTTGTTGCATCATCCCAGATCAACTGGTATCCCTCCTGTATCGATGTGTCTGTCACTCTATGAGGGAATGCACTAAGATGTGAACCACTCCTCCTACACCATGGTGCAACCTTGCACACCACTATGCACCACTGCACACCTCCGCGCTCCTCCGCATATTGTTGTGCACCACTGCATACCCCTATACACCCGTGGATATTGTAAGGACTACTGTTAAGATTCAACTAGATGGACAAATTTCTTGATTAAAATTCTATCAAATTAAATGCAATTGCTTACCTGATTCTCCCATCTAGTGTCAGTCCACGTTGCTCCGAGTTTTCTGGTTCTGTTACCAAACCAACCGATTCCTCCCTGCCTATCTGGGATCAACCTCTGTAGTTCCCAGATACAGAGGACTTCGAAATGGAAGTCCACTGGCCCCCGTGCCCAAAACTCCAAGAACAGCTTAAAGTTTCCCAATTTTCAGTTCAGAATCAAGCCCTTGGCTCATCCTTCAAACAGATTTATTTTCCTATCACCCTTCTCTGTATTTCCTCCTCCCTGCACTATATTCCAAAGGTGAAGGCCATCCTCTGTTTTCCCAAAACTGATTTTTCCTCCTCCCTTACTTCTCCTTTCAATTTTTTATATAGGGAAGGTTTCTTCCCTCCCAAGAAACCCCACCTTCCTTTCCTCCAATTAATCTTAAGATTTAACCTTATCCATTAAGATATTTTTACTTGAGTTGGTCATTATACATTAAATGAGATTTTTAACTTTATCATCTCAACCGACTTCAAGAAGAGTATTTTCTTTTAAGTACCTTACCATGAATTGTCCAAAGATCTATGAAGTAAAATAAATCTTGTCCATTGTAATAATAATTATTTATTATTTAAATAAAATTTTATTAATGAAAATAAATTAATATATTTTTTTTGTACTACTTAATAAATAAGATATTAATTAATACTTTTAAAAAATAATTCATTTTCTTACATAGACATTTATATAATTAAATTAGTATGTACACTGGTGCAATGCCTGCGATGCATGTGTATGTAGCTATCATACACACGTCTCGTAAACATGCTAATAATTAGCAACTCAAGTTGGGTCACTACAGATATCAAGGTCTAAGACTGAGTCCATAGGCAACATCTCGCATCCTGTCAAGGTCGTCATCTCTACTACCACTCTGCTGGTAAGCCCTCCACGATGTGAGCTATATCTCCTCACCTGCCCAGATAGACCTAAGCGGCCTAACTCCTCACATGTTGACTAGAATCATACTACTATGCTTAGCCTCAGTAACTCCTACGTCCCATATGCCAATAAGAGTGCATTATCTCCGTACAATGCCCTGTCTGATAGCCTGCTAATGCCACCTCCTCCTACCAGCTGTTGCCAGAGTAAGTTAATCACCCTGTGAATTCACACACAGTCAATATGCCAAGACAACTCATGAAATCTGTCTGCTCCCCTATCAAACCATCCTATCACTAGAGTTGACCGTGGCTCTGATGGAGATCTGAAAATGTGCATGCACCCAAACGTCGGATCCATCATGTAGCTACTACCATCACCTACCAGTTCTATGATGTGATGGGAAATCCCACCTAGATCCCAACAACAGTCTGGCCCTTGAGTCCCTCTGGTAATCCTGGGCCTCTACTGAATTGTGGCCATGGATGTATCCAACCGCCTAGCCTGCTCCATCGGGTACCAACTCAGTACCTTTTGCCATCCAATCCCAAAGGAGAGATCGAATGTACAATCCCCCGTGGAAGGAACAAGCCCTCCAAGCTGATGCAGTGTCATATTGAACTCATGTCGCTCAGTCCTGCTAAGCTGGCCATCCCCTCGGGTATGTCTAGACAACCTTTCCTCTCTCAACCCAATGCATAAGGGTGGGTTAATAATGTTGTATATCCCATCAGTGTGCCTCTAAAGCGAACTATGCTAAAATCCCAATGTGTGGTCTATATGTTGCCCCTCATCAATGGCTAGCCCAAAGGATGGCTGCACATCCTCCTCCATCATGGACTCAACACGAGCCTCCAACTGCTCCTCCATAGACAACCCAACACGCAAGACATGCTCACCAGTCAGATGTAGGTGACTGTCGTCCAATAACTCGGTCATAGATCTGGATGTCTTTGTACCTATTGGCTCCTCATCAACAGTGGAGATGTCTCTCGACACCTCATCAACCTGTGGTGCGCTACTGTCACCTGAGAACTCGGTCATAACCTGGGATACCTCATCAATGGATACCTCAACAATGGATAGAATCTCATGAATGAGTGTATGCTCAACTGTCTTCTTGCCAACAATGGTCCCTTGAACTACTCTCTCATCTTCTTCCTTAATCCTTCTCATCATTCCTGCATAATTCCACTGAATTCCCACTGATTTGTGCATGTCTCATAGTTCACAAAACTCCCAAAAAGAGAGGGACGCCTGAATGACATGTCCCAATGATTGGTATGCCCCCCAATTTGCTGCAAATAACTCCACATGAGTTGCAATCATGTCTTGCCATCTTGATGCATTATCCACAATTTTGGGCATAGTGGATTTGTTGTATAATTGTGAATGGTCCTGATTCCCAATTGTTGTATGATTCAGTTGCTCCCCCACATCAATCATCATTTGTTGCATCCTAATCACCTCATTCAAGGTTACTGCCATGTTGTTTGATTTTAACCTTTCTTTGGATCCCATGATTTCTTAGTTTTTTATTCTGGTCTTGTCATAGAATGAATGGTTTCCCACATGGTGACCCAATATTATGGCTCTGATACCACTGTAATATTCCTAACGGAAGTATCAAGTGAATAACAGAAAGATGTAGTATGACAAGAACTAGGAAATTCAACACATACATAGGAAATCACAAGACAAGAAGAAATGCACCAAAACTCTGAGCCATTTTATTTATTTTTAAGCAAATAGAGTACAAATGAGTATGAAAGAGGAACCTTGGCTTGCTACAACAAGCAAATCCAAACCCGAGTGATGATCAAGCTGCCCAAATGTCAGATGAGCTTCCCACCATGATTCTGTGCTAGCCCAGAAAATTATTGCCACTGCTTCTGTAGGTGAAATGAGATTTTGGCCCTCAAATCTACTCCAAAAATTCTGCAAAATTAAATGTAGGCTCTCCACACCAGCTCCAACAAAACCCAGAAATATCTCACGGACCCGAGTGGTGGAAATGGTCCTGGGATAAATTGCGCCCTCCTCCAACAATTTATGCTGCTAACTGTTGAACGGAACTAGGAATTCTGCCCTCAAAGGTGCTCAGAGAATTTTGTAAAATTAATCCTAGCCTTCTCTCACCAAACCCACCATAACCCAGAAAGGGTTTGGGCTGAATCCACCGACCCCTGGTGACCCCCAACAAGTGTAAATTGCTCAATTTGGCCCAAATCTCCCTCCAAGAAATCCTTCCTAACTCCTGCAAATTTCTCCCCTCAATCACCAAGCATATCCCAACACGAATGCTCCCCAAATTCTGAAGATCTGCAAGTGCACAGAAGCTCCCAGTAAATCCCTGCGCAGGCCCTGGAATAGATAAATTTGGTCCTCCAAAATGCAGCACTCTCGGCCCTGTAAATCCCCAAGGAAAAACTCACCCTCCCTTGTTGGCATTATGAGATAAGTGTTGTCCTTGATGGCAAACCTCACTGATGACAAATCATAGTACAGAAGGTCAGCAACAAGGAATTGATGATCAGACTATAAGAAGAAGAGAAAGTTCATACACGCAGGTTCGTTAAGCCCAAGTCGCGTGTACACGCAGGTTGGCTTCAGCAAAAGCGCGTGTATGAGGAAAAGTACCTTTGGTCCATGGCGGTTAGTCCTTGGAAGTTGTGCCTATGGTTTCGGACCATTGTGTCTCGACGGGCGTGTCGATCCCTAGTTTTGAAGTTGATGGTATTGTGTTACTATGGTTTTGGCTCTTGGTATTGAGCAAGGCCTAAGGCTATATAAGGAGAAGGAAATCATTAGGCAAGTGAATCTGAAATGTCTTGAATATCTGATGAAGCATTAGATCCAGTATGCAGGTTATGGGTTGATGATGCATTGCTTGATCTGAGCTAAGGAGAGATCTCATCGGTTGATGGAGAACTAGATCTAAGGAGAGATCGGGATCAAATGGTTTGAAATGAACTATCTTTATGATGCTTATTCTAGATCTACATACTGACGCATGTATAGTTCTATAAGTATTATGAGTATGATTGATGTCTGGTACAGCTGCAAGTTATGAGAAATTATTTTTAGATCTGTACGCGGGTTGTCTTTGGCGAAAGCGCGTATACACGTGGGTTTGATTCATCGAAGTAGCGTATACATTGTAAATCTTAATATTTGAAGTTGCAGATGGATCTGATGGTTATTACAGAGTTCTGTGTCTGCTCTGTGTTCTGGTGACTGTTGTTAACAGGGTTTTCAGTGATTCAGAGTTTGATGATTGTTTTGAGCTTCAATGATAGTTATGGGTCCAGTATGAAAATTGGATGAAAAGTGGCCTTACAGATTATGTGTTGTGCTTCAGTGTATCCAGTTTGAAAATTGATGAAACGTGGTACCTGGAGGTGAGAAGATTGTAGGCAAGCACCTACGTACTAGTATCTAAGCTAGTACAAAAGCTAAAGGAGATCTTTGGAGCATTGTAGCAGGTAGCAGCCTGCGTACTAGTAAATGGATCGGCTAGTACAAGAGCAAAGGGGGTTGTAGCTCCCGTACTGGTATAAGACTGCACCAGTACAAATATTGTAAAAGGATTTTCTTATTAAGAAGAAGATTGAGATGACTTGCAGCAGGTGGTTTTCACCCACATTGGGTTTCCACCTTATATCTTTGTGTTCATGTGTGTGGCTCTTGTGTGATGTTCTGTTCTGTTATTCTGCACCTGTTTACTGTTAATATGCTTAATAATGATCTGATGCATTTACTGAAGATTAAGCTAACTGAATTATAAGATCTCTGGATATACGCGAGTTTCATTAGACACAGTAGCGTGTACACGCGGGTTCACTTAATTGAAGTAGCGTATATGTTTCTGAGTATGAAATTGAAAAGTTTGATTGATCTGATAATACTGATTCACCCCCCCTCTCAGTATTATTTCCAACATCCCTATGGATAAATCTCTGCAAATTCTCTGGCCAAAACTCCACTGTTTGCTAGCTTCTCTCAGCGCCTTCGAATTTCCTTTTGTGCCCTAAGAGAAGCACGCTCCAGCTGGAAATGGTCTGCAATATAGCTCCTAAAGAAGCCTTGAGATGGACTCCTTTTTACTCCCCTAGGGTGACACTCGAAGTTCACCGAAGGTAGAGGTGGAATTCCCTCTCGGAAATTCCTTTTGCTGAACAACACAGTTGTCTTGGCTAAGCAACTCAAGAGAATTAATGTTGAAATTGTAAAATGACCAAAGATAATCCACAAAATGAGTCCATCCTCCTTTTATAATTTCTTCTCATGCCTCTAGACTCCTTTTTTAATATTATTTTATTGGTGGGGGCCATTTTCCACTAAGTCACTTTTGCTACTATTTAATAAAATAATAATTTGCCTCTATTCTCGGATAAAATAATACTAACACCGTTCTTCAATAATATTTGCCCCTTTATAATTAATATTACTAAAATTGGGCAAAACTCCCTAGTTACTCTCATGCTCACAAAATTGGGGATATTACATTTTCACTCGTTCTATACTCTTGGTGTGCTGGACAACATTTATTTAAGTGCAGCTAGATAAGGCTGGCTAAGGTGATACCCTTGACCAGTACCTGAACTCCGACTTTTTAATTAGATTTTTGTCTTTCAAATGATGCCAATGCCCCTGTACTCAAAGCGAACCTCTGAAAGTCTGTTTCTCCAGGGTTAATGGCATATCAACAATATAAATGGAGGTTGGTACACCAAATAAGATATCGGAATGAAAGTTGGCCATATGGTTTGTGAATCAAACCACTCTGCTATATAATTACAAAAACTTTTTGCCACCGTATTGTCATATACGCCTGCTCTATCAATCCACACAGAGCCTCCTTGACTGGGCCTTCAATCCACCAGTCCTTCCTTCACGTTAGTGCGGTTACAAAATGGTTAAACCTTTACTGAAAATAACCTTCATAATGTGGAGGTTTGCCGTTACACCAAAACCCGCAGGTGTTGGTAAACATTACAAGCCAGTAACTAGGATCCCCAGGGTGGAAATTACCGATTCTATAGAGGTGCGGTGATTCTTCCAACACCCCCCTCAAATGCAACTTGGGGGAATCGAACCTGGGTCCAAGCTCTGATACCATGTGGAGGTTTGTCGTTACACCAAAACCCGCAGGTGTTGGTAAACATTACAAGCCAGTAACTAGGATCCCCAGGATGGAAATTACCGATTCTATAGAGGTGCGGTGATTCTTCCAACACATAATTTCCCCTTCTAATTTCTAACAGAGATAAGCACTGCCACAGGTCTGAAACTGGGGGATTCTTGAACCCTTCAATTTTATCATCAGTTGAATGATTCTCCAACAAAGGCCACGCTGTAGACTGAAATACAGAATATAACTTGAAACATAACTGTGCTATCTCAAATTTATGAAGGAACCATGCCCAGGCATGTGATATTTAGGTATGATAGACATTCTGTCTTGTAATTAGAGTTTGGCTATAGCGCTGCTTAATTATCAACAATTGTAGATAGCAAATCTACCAAAGATTGTCCTTGACAATGATTGGTGCCATTCCCTTATGAATCAAGCAGCAACAATACCTTACTCTCAACGACATTGAAAATCTCAAAACAATACCAAACAAATCTCAATCCTTATTGAGTCTTACTGGGACACAGTGGCTGAAAATAATTCGGTGTCAGCTCTGTAATGGCAGATTTTGCTCCTCTCTTGAGTCTTGACCTGTTGATGGCAAGTTTCTGTGCTGCATGAGAAAAAAACAAAAAATATCTTGAGGACTCCTCTAGAGTTACCCTACATATTGGTGGGTAACAGTTACCAAACAGCAAGCTAGTTCTATTTTTATTTATTTATTTATTTGTCATTTGTGAAAACCTTTATATATTCCTACCAATGTTTAAGAAGACATTCTTTTTTCATTTGAATGACCTTCAGCATGCATAAGATCCTCTAGCATATCATATATTAACATAGGGCTTACTTGATTTGTAGTGGACTTTTACACACTTGCTATTGTTAGGGTGTAGGTAGAGGCACTTATTGGGCCGAGAGGTGCTCTACTGCCCAATATGGGGGGCAATGTTTTAGTGGTGTAAATGTTTGTAAGCATTTACATGCCGGTTCAATTAAAAAATAATAAAAGGTTAAAGTCCAGTATGAGGGAGATGATGTAGTGTCCGTAAATGAGTGTAAACATATAAATGTGGGCTTAATTAAAAGTAAAAAGTCAAAAGTAATAAAATAATAAAATTCAATTTGTTATATTGTAATTTTGTTTTTATTAATAAAATTATGAACAATTTTTTAGATAAAAGAAAATCATAATATACATATTACATTAAAATATATAACATATAAATAGGATGAGCATGGCAGAGGATTTTTATCAGATGCTGCAAAAACTCACCTCACTGGCTTAGAGTCAGACAGAGCCAAGATTCTAAAAGACCGTGAGGAAACCTGGTGCCTCAGGAGTAGGGCTATTTGGTTAAAGGGCGGAGATGATAATACCAATTTTTTCCACAATTATGCCAAAGGACGGAGGGCCAGCAATACTATGTGGAACATGCCCACTGATGATGGACACTCTGCCACCTCCTTTAACCAGCTAGCTCACCTAGGGAATTCGCACTTCCAGAAGCTATTCAAGGCCCCCCCCTCGGGCTTCCTTAGCTGAAATTATTTGCATAGCATGGTTTATTCCCCCGATATGTGGATCATGAAGACTCAGAGGATCTTGTCAAACATGTTTCCATGGGCGACTTAGAGGGCACCATAAAATGGTTTAAGAAAGATAAGAGCCTGGGGCTGGACGGGTGGACAATTGAATTCTATATTGCCTTTTTTGATATCATTGGACATGATCTGCTCAATCTGGTGGAGGAATGTAGACTTACAGGACGCCTGTATGAGGCCATTAACTCCACCTTCATCGCCCTTATTCCCAAGGTGGACTCGCCCAGCTCATTTGATGACTTTAGGCCCATCTCTCTCTGCAACTGCCTTTACAAAATCATTGCTAAGATTATCGCTAACCGTCTTTAAGCCCATTCTGTCTAATCATATTCTTCCTGAGAAATTTGCCTTCCTTCACAATCGTCAAATTCATGAGGTTGTGGGCACTGCTCAAGAGGCCCTCCACTCTATCAAGTTGAAGAAGCTCAAATGAACCATTCTCAAGATTGACTTATCTAAGGCTTTCGACAGGGTTAGTTGGCTATACATCAGAATGCCCCTCACACACTTGGGTTTCCAATTATCATTATCACCTGGACCATGAGTTGCATTACAACTGCATCTTTCAGTGTTCTCATAAATGGCTTTGCCTCCTATTTCTTTCATGTGGAACGTGGGCTGAGGCAAGGATGCTATTTGTCCCCCCTCCTTTTTCTCCTTGTTATGGAGGGGCTCAGTCGACTCATGCACCAGGCCAGAAGGGAGGGGAGGATACTGGGTCTAAAGATCACTGATCAATGTATCATTACCCACCTCCTCTTTGTGGATGATGTGATTATATTTTTGAATGGAGGTATCCAAGACTCCACTGCTTTCCATGATATCTTGCTGCGTTTTACAGCTACTACAGATATGGAGCCCAACGGGATGAAATCCACCATCACTTTATCTGCTTGCTCAATTCAGGAAATGTAGACAGCCTCTCAAAAGTTTCCCTATCAGCGATTACAATTGAAGGTTGGACTTAAATATCTAGGCTTCCGGATTAAACCCCATGGTTACAAGATTGTTGATTGGACATGGCTGGTAGCCAATATAGAAAAAATGTTGCACAATTGGAACCATAGATTCCTATCAAAGGCAGGGCAACAGGTACTCATCAAATCGGTTCCGGAGGCAACGCCAGTGTACTGGATGTCATTAGCATGGATCCCTAAGGGCATCCTAGCTCGGATTCAAAAATTATGTTGCATATTCCTTTGGAATGAACATAAGGAAGGTAAACCATTTGCAAGGGTGGGATGGACCCAAGTTGCACTACCAAAGAAGTGGGGAGGTTGGGGATTAAAAGATCTATCAGCTTTTGCCCATGCACTTGCTGCTAAAATGGGCTAGCTTATTCTCACATCTAACAGTCTATGGATAGAGGTAATGCATTACAAATACATCTGGCCATTACAAATCATGGATTGGATCTGACTTCCCACTTGGCATAAAATGGACATTTCTTCAATTTGGAGAGTTGTTCTCCACGCTCTACCCATTGTCAGAAATGGTTTAATTTGGTGCATCAGTGATGGTCATTCGGTAAGGATTGGCATTGATCCGTGGACTAGCAGTGGCAATTTGTATCAGCTCCCCCATGATCTCATTCAAAACCTCAAACAAAATGAGATACACAGGCTTGCAGACATAGCAGACATGGAGAACTCCACCATCTTCGCACAAGCATGGAAACCAGCTGGGGATTTAGGCATCCCAGCTCTATGGCATTAGGCATGGGATGAATACTTAAAGGCTCTGTTAGAATCCCATGTTCGCATCAAAGAAGGGGCAGATGAGCTGATTTGGGTGCATGCTGGGCACGGAACATATACACCCAAAGAAGGTTACCCTGTCATTCAAGCTGCTCTTACTCCACCTGTATTCACTAATTGGTGGCATCATATATGGAAGCTCAAAGCCCCACCTCATACCAGATTGCTCATGTGGAACATCTTGAACAACAAAACACCTGCTGGCACCAATCTCATGCACAGGTCATATCATGGTCCCTCCAGATGTGGGGTATACAAACAGGTGGAAGAATAAAACGATCATCTATTCCTTCAATGCAGCTCGGTTATGGAACTATGGACTTAGGTCCTCTCATCCCTATCTATAAATGCCTGATGGGCCGGGAACAACATTGTGGATGCTTGGAACCAGTGGAGATCGGGGACCTCAAACAAAAAGCATCACTGCATTCCTTTGATTATATGCTGGTCCGTCTGGCTGAACCAGAACGGATTTATTTTCAGAGACAAGGCTATAAACTGGCCCATTTCTATCTGCATACCATGACATTCCGGATGAAGATAACACATCCCCTGCCCGAACAGTGACTGCCGAAGACATAAATCACAGTATATCATGGGCCTATTTTGATGGCGCTGCTCAAGAACAAGGATGTGGAGGGGGAATTTTGTTGCACAAATCCGAAAATCACACCTCGTGCATACAAATGGGTCTAGGGCCAGGCACAAATAATTTCGTTGAACTAATCACTCTTCGTCACATGCTCCACTTTGCACTTGCACATGACTGAAAACATCTACAAATCTTTGGGGATTCAAAAATCATCATAAACTGGTTCAATAATGCATCCATTTGTCATATGTATTCACTTAGAAATATATTGGATGAGGCATTGCTTTTCAAATCACAATTTGAATATATTTCTTGTCAACATATTTACAGGGAGCTTAATCAGGCTGCTAACCAACTATCCAAGGAGGCGACGGTCTAGCCCAGGGGCATCTAGCTCATAAACAAATAATAGGATGATGAACACTTCCAGTACTACCATCGACCGTACATAGATCAACAATATCTGAGGGCCAACAGGCCCTAATTTTGTAGTAAAATTTTGACACAGTATTTTGATATAGACATATCATGTATATATTATTACAACACTGATTACAGTCCACCCTACAAGGGTTTTTTGTGTTGAAGTTTCTAAGTTTACTTAATTTAGAAACCCTTCATGCTTTTTCTGATTTATTCCTACCTACTTGTTATTTTTCTTTAACAAGTTACTTACAAAGTAAATACTGAAAATAAACACCAGTGCATATTCAACATATTACAGATCAAACAAGAACAAACACACCACATGACACCATTATTTTTGGACCAATATTCCCAGAAAACCCAATGCAGGAAAACCAGTGCAGTTATCTGAGGGTTTTCTTATTAAGCAATATCAGAGTACAATCTAGGTTTCGTAACTGGCCTACCCAACAGAGAACTTCCTTAGCAGCTATACCTCACATTTTGAGAGAAATCTCCTAGCTGAAACCCCGAAAAACCTTTCCGGCAGCTTCTCAGCACAAAACTGCTCCTGGAACCCCAGCGTCTACCCAATCTGGACTACGTCAGCCCCTCATTGTCTCACGCTAGTCCTACATTAGCCTTTATTGGCTTGCGTTAGCCCCAAGAGGCTCTGTGTCAGCTCTGGGAACCTCTGTGTCAGCTACGCTAGGCCCTTTGGTGCTCTACACAACACTTGGCTGCCTTTGCGTGGCCCTGCTTGAGCCCTTGCTGGCTCTGCGTCACCTTCCTTGGCTGCTGCGCTGCTCTCCCGGCACAATCTTTCCCTTCTCTATTTCTATGTACTCAATCGCCCTCAGCTGCTCTCCCGATCATTGATTCTATCTCTCTTAGCAAACCTCGCTCTAGAGAATAGAATGACTAATCATTTGGTGTGTCCTCCAAGTGACCCTCAAGCCTCCTCTTATACTTTTCCTGTTAACAATTCAACAGCCGACATTAAGTCCCTAATCAACGGCTAAGATTAGATCTGGCTTGATCCATGTCTTTTGGACCACTCTAACACAGATTAATATTAATGTGTCACACAGATTCATATTAATACACATTAATATCTCCTAATCTGTTTAGAATTTGCCCAAACCCTTTTTGGGTATCGGAGATCTCACATGCCCCAACCTCTCCACCAAATTTCGTGGCTAGAGCACATACGATGCTACCCCAAATCAACACTCCCTCTTAGCGAGGACTATGCTCTAGCAATACTCCTCACTAAGTATTACTCTGATCATCTGGCATCAGTACCTGCACTGATGCTAGGACTTCCTGCCCAACATCCTCTGCACTATTGCCTTCTGTACTGTTGCCCATGGTTCTGCCACTGCCACTGCTGCATCCGTACGATAGCTCCCTTTGCATCCGTGTTGCTAGCCTGCTGCTAGTCCTTTCTCCCAGCACTACATCCGCACTGCTCCTCTCATCATGTTGAATCGTGCTGCCCACTGCTGCACTGCAACTCAGTTACTGAGAAGTAAGTAACTAATCCTCCAATTGACCTCCCTGTTGGGCTAGAAACACCCACTGATGCCGAAGCTCCCTCTACCACTGACAAGTGCTCCGTCTCTGACCTCTATGCTGCTGCAACAACTCCCTGCATCTCGCACCGTTGCACACCTCTTTGTGCCATCCTGCACTGGTGCAACACTCCTGTGCCTCTCGCACTGCTACAGCCTGCTAGCCTCGCGCTGTCTCGAGACTCCTGCACTGTAGCTCTCTCTGTCATTCCATCCGCATCCATCTCTACTCACCCAGCCAGTCCTGCTACTCCTCATCGGGACTCCCATAGCAAGGTCTAATCCAAGAGGTTGGGTACCTCGAGGATCGTGCCCCTCATCGCTTGTAGTTCATCATAGAACAACTTGATGTCTCCCCACTTCCACTCAAGTGGTGCGTGTGCACTCATGGAACAGTCATCGTCTGTCAAAACTTCTTTCTTTGCCCGTATTGGCGCTGCCTTAGTCTTGGAAGACTCTCCCTTACTCTTCTTCCTTGGGCATTGAGTCGCATAATGACCCATCTCCCTAGTGTGGAAGCACTTGATCTTGGAGAGATCTTTCTTCTTCCGCTTCTCCTGCTTTCCCTCAGATGCTAGGGCCACATCCTCCTCCTCTTGCTTGACCTTGATCCCTTTGCTGCTGCTACCTGTCTTCGATTGCCGTCTGATCTCTTCTTGGTGAAGAGCTGCCCACATCTTGTCCCAAGGTAGGAGATTCCCTCTGCCCAAGATGCTCTGGACAAACACTTCCCAATCTTCTGAGACAACATTCAGGGCTGTCCTCACCATAAGCTCCTGATCCGGTGTCACTCCTATAACAGTCAGCTGGTCTCGAATCTCATTTAGTCCTCCGAGGAAGGTGTCAATCGATTGACCCTTCTTCATCTGATACAACCTCGTCTGGTTCTCAAGCAACATTCTTCTCTGCACAGAAGTATGTTGGTACAGGATCTTGAGAGCCTCCCACATCTCAACTGCCATTTGCTTTTCGGCTATATGTGGTACCACATGATCCTTGACCCTGTCAAGGATAATGCACTTGGCCCTCACCATCGCCTCTTCGTACCTATCATTATCATTGGGGTCGACTGGGATAACTACTACCTTTAAGGTGAAGTTCTTGACATGATTGCTATCAAGCACTAATAAGATTTTGGCTTTCCAGACTGCGAAGTTCGATGCTTCGTCCAGTCTATCCTGGTCTCTTACCCCGTGTAGTGCCATGACGCTCCTCTACTTCCCTCCTGGAAGTTCTCTGTTCGACTTCTCTGAGTCTCTACTTCCCGTCTGGAATTTCTCTTCTGGACTCCCTTTGAGTCCTGATTTCCCTCCTGGAAATCCTTTTGCCACTTGTCGAGATGCCCCCTACTCTAATTGTCTTATGCAACTGCACTGTTGATCCGGGTTCCTTGGCTAGAAACACTCAGTAACAACTCCTCTGGCCCTGCTCTGTCAGGTACTGTTCTGACTAAAATACCTCACCAGCTCCACTCTGCAATATTTCTGCAGCCTTCTAGACCCCAACAACTGCCTCTCTGTGAACTGTGTCTGCCCCTCTGCCTCACGCTGGCTCTGCGTCAGCCCTGGGATGCCCTCCTTCAGCCCTCTGGCCCTATGCGTCAGCAACGCTGGCCACTCTAAGGCTCTGCGCAGTTCCCGACTTCTTCTGTGTGGCTCTAGCTGGCTTTGCGTCACACTTCCTTGGCTTCTGTGCTGCTAGAAATAGCTTCTGTCACCTCAAGACAGTTGTTTTCTGCTGCTATTGCTCCGCTCGGCTGATGTCTTTTAGTCCTCCTGTGATCTGCAATCATCCTCTAATACCATGCTAAAGTTTCTAAGTTTACTTAATTTAGAAACCCTTCATGCACTTTTTCTAATTTATTCCTACCTACTTGTTATTTTTCTTTTACAAGTTATTTACAAAGTAAATACTGAAAATAAACACCAATGCATGCTCAACATATTACAGATCAACAACTAAAAGAAACAAGAACAAACACACCACATGACACCATTATTTTTGGACCAATGTCCCTGGAAAACCCAATGCAGGAAAACCGGTGCAGCTATCCGAGGGTTTTCTTATTAAGCAATATTAGAGTACAATCTGGGTTCCGTAACTGGCCTACCCAACAGAGAATTTCCTTAGCACCTATACCTCACAGTTTGAGAGAAATCTCCTGGTTGAAACCCTGGAAAACCTTTCCGGCAGCTTCTCAGCACAAAACTGCTTCTGCAACCCTAGCGTCTGCCCAATCTGGACTGCGACAGCCCCTCTCTGTCTCACGTTGGCCCTGCGTCAGCGCCAGGAGGCCCTGCGTCAGCTCTGGGAGCCTCTGCGTCAGCTATGTTGGGCCCTCGGTGCTCTGCACCAGTGTTGATAATATCGGTATTGGGAAAATATCGGCAAGGGTCCAGAAAATATCTTATCAGCAATATCGGCGAAAATATCAGCAAATATCGGCAAGCATAGAAAATGCATAATATATTCATTTTTTTCAGATTTCTAAACATATAAAGCAATAACAACATGAACTAAACACATTGGCACATTGGCACATAAATATGAAGAAGGCATTGATATATATGATGTCAAATAGAAATGATACATCAAACTTCAAAGGCGATACCAAATCCTGCTGATCCCTGATAATTGTCCAATCAAGGACTCAAACAAAATAAAATCACATATCCTGCTGATCCCTGATAGTGATAATTGTCCAATCAAGGACTCAAACAAAATAACATCACATATCCTGCTGATCCCTGATAGTGATAGTTGTCCAATCAAGGACTCAAACAAAAAAACATCACATATATAAAACTTTAAAATCATTTCATCATCATGAGTTATAAACTTATATGTAGCAAAAGTTGCAAAAGAAATAAAACTAGTAGCTATCTATCTGAGACCATTGGCCTCTCCCTAGCAGCTTTCTTTCTGTCTTGTTCAACAATTGCTTCACGAGCTTTTTGTATAACCTCTGCACTAGAAACCATACAAGGCATCACCTCTGCATCATATGCAGAGAGTCTAGCCAGATGGTATTTCAATCGTGTAATCCCTCCTAACATCTTGGTCCCACACAAGTTGCATGATATATATGTCTGATTTGCCCCACCAACAACCTCCCCATACTCCCAAAATGGGTCCAAGGCTTTTGGCATATTTGACATTTGTAGTGAACTAATTCAAACCTAGGGCACAAAAAAAACAAAAAATTGGCATTAAACCCCCTAACACAAAATGAAAAAATAACAAGTAATAACAACCTCATTCAAAAAAAATTACTATATTATTTGCATTTTGCAATGTGAATGAAAAATGGCAATAAGAGGGTGCATAAGAAAGTTGAAAAAAAAAATGAAGCTTGCTGTCGAAATATGGAGAAACCCTTGCATTGGTTCATGGGCATGAAAATCATAGCAAATGGAAAAAAACAAAAAAACAAAATGTTGGTAGGCAAAGAGGCAAGCAAGCATAACCCTAAATCTAGGAAAAAATCATTAACATAGGGGTTTTTAAGAACATACCTGTTAATGAAAGAAATGAAGTTTGTCTCACTATTCTTCAATCTTTGATCCACAAAAAAATCTTAATTGGTGGTGATAATCATTGTTTGATCTTCAAACCCTCCTTGACAAGCACCACAAAACTCTTTCCCTTCTTTCTCCAACACTCAGAAATAGAAATGAAGAAAAAAAAAACCAATTTTCCCTTTTTGTAGCCGCAGAAAAACATGCCCATCGATATTTTATATCGTCGCGCGATATTTTTCGAAATATCGCCGATATTTTGGAAATATCGCGATATTTTCGGGAGTCGAAAATATCGCGATATTTTCTCAGTGATATTTCGGCTCACCGAAAATATTGCGATATTTCCGATATTCGGCGATATATCGCCGATATTATCTACACTGCTCTGCACAACACTTGGTTGCCTCTGCATGGCCCTGCGTGAGCCCTTGCTGGCTCTGCGTTACCCTCCTTGGCTGTTGCGTTGCTCTCCCGGCACAATCTCTGCCTTCTCTATTTCTCTGTACTCAATGCCCCTCAGTTGCTCTCCCGATCACTGATTCTATCTCTCTTAGCAAACCCCGCTCTAGAGAATATAATGACTGATCATCTGGTGTGTCCTCCAAGTGACCCTCAAGCCTCCTCTTATACTTTTCCTGTTGACGATTCAACAGTCGAGATTAAGTCCCTAATCAACGGCTAAGATTAGATCTGGCTTGATCCATGTCTTTTGGACCACTCTAACATAGATTCATATTAATACACATTAATATTTTATTTTCCCTAAGTTTAGACTTAGGACTCCAAAAAATAATAATTATTTTAATATCTCCTGATCTGATTAGAATCTGCCCAAACCCTTTCCGGGTATTGGAGATCTCATGTGCCCCAACCTCTCCACCAAATTTCGTGGCTAGAGCACATCCGATGCTATCCCAAATCAATATTTTGTACAGAACTTATTTTGATGGTCACACACCCAACATTTGCATATGCCTCTCAGGCATCTACAACATGTAATTTTCTTTACTAATAGAAAATTGTGATTTTTCCCTGGGGAAAAAAATATAACATATAAATAGTAGCTATAAATTAAGATCCATTTTACCATATAAATTAAAATAATGATTTTGTAACCATATTTAAATTTAATTAATAAACACATAAAAACTTAATACTTACAATTTAACAAAATTCTTAATCACAGATATTCACCTCCACTTTACCATGGATATTATTAACTTGTAAATAGACTTCGTTACAATACCATGGGCCAGTACCCTGGCTTATCAATACTACATGCCCAAAAACCATAACTCATTTCACAATAAAAATATTTTATAAATATTTTATTTTAATTTAGTATTTTAATTAAATCTAAAAGAAAAAATGTTATAATTACCTTTGAGATATAACTAAACCTTCTATCCCCACTACTATTAAAAATATTCCATGGGTATTCCATAGAAATTAAATCAAAGTTTTAATAAAATAAAAGATGAGAATACTTTTTTATATAGAGATGTGAAATTTATATAATATAAATAATATTATTAAGAACCAACATAGATCCATCTTAACTAAAGATCTACCAAGTGATGAGAGAAATCAAATCTCTCGAGGTGCAAATCTTTCCTCAAATTTCACACCCAAAAAGAAGTTTGCATCTTGAGAGATTTGTTCCCTCTCAATGCATGGTAGATTTCGAGTTAAGATGGATCTACGCTGGTATGTATATGAAGTTGTGAACACCTTAGGTAGCACTGGTGGATTGGCATAAGATTTGTGCTCCTCATAGATCTCTCTAACTGTACATCCCCTTATCTGCTGGAAACATTAATTCAGCAATATATGTAATGTCAAAAATATTCTCAAAATATAAGTCTATCCAATTTTTTAATATGTAAATGTCAGGTTATATATTTGTCCATATATTTTTTCTTCCCTATATTTTATCATTTTAATGTACCACTACAAAACATACATTTTTCCATTTTTTTTTTTACATTCTCGTATGGCTTTGCACATGATGTTGAATCAATTGGTGATGCAGGAGGCTACAAGGGAATGCTCTTAAGGGTCCAATTCCTTCAAGCTTTTCCAACTTAACCTCTTTGACGCAATTGTACGTGTTTGTTTACATATTCATTGGCATTTGTGCTAGTGCTTTTTAAAGTTGAAATGGAGTAAATTGGATCATAAATTGAAAGTAGACTCCTCTCTTTGTTTGCATAATTTTTCTATATGTGCTGGCAGGAGATTAAGTGACATAACTTCAGGCGTGTCATCATTGTCATTCTTAAAAAACTTGAAAAATTTGACTCAACTGTAAGTGACCTAGCCTTTTGTGCTTATAAATTATAACTTAATGTAAGCCATTTGATCTTTCTATTTGTCTTCCAAACAACAAGATTTCTAACATAGCATGTCCTGTGCAGAGTGCTAAGAAATAACATGATTTCTGGTGAAATGCCTTCGTTCATTGGAGAAATTAGTGGGCTGCAGTACTTGTAAGTTATTGTCGTTTATTGTTTACAATGTACATAGATTCTAGGATGAAGGCCTGTCCTGGATCAGTCAGATAACTTGGAGATTCTGAAACAATCATAATGACATGTGGAATGGTTTCATGACAAGAATTAGATTGGTCTCTTGGACTATATGGGGAATTGGGGCTAAAAGTGTCCCGCAAACACAATCAGATGACTGCATCGATAAACAGATGGCACATAGACTATTTTATGCTAGAGAAAACCAAATTTTTGAATGTAACTATCTATGGGGCTAGCTTGGTGGAAGCAAACAATTTTTCTACATTTAGAGCATTCACAAGAATAACATGAAACAGAATCATATTAACATGAAAATCACATTAACAGAATCGTATTTAATAGCATGGGTTCCTCATCTCTTCCTTATGTTGTAAGAGGAAGGGATTCACTGAATATGCAATATTATAGAAAGTAAAAAGGATAAATATTAATTTACTGATATCCATGAATGAAAGCAGGTTAATGGGACTTGAAATTATGTAAAGCAGAGTAGAAAATAACTAGGGTAGAAAAAAAACCTAGGAAGTGGAAAAGTAGCCAAGGATAAGATGCTATAACAATGTGAACAAAGTAAACAATGTAAACATAGTGAGAGGGGATAAACCCAAACTATAAGATTAAAGCAAATGTACAAATTTCCTTCTAGGAATGATGAAGACCAAAGCTGGGAATGGAGATGAGATCGAAATTGTCTCATGTTTATAGCAACATTTGAAGTGGAAATAGAGGGAATGAAAGTGTCCTCATCCACTACCCTAATGGGGCCAATACAAGATCTAGTAATGTCCATAGGAGAATGTCTCCAACGAGTTACTGATTCACCATGGTTTAAAAAATATATATATCCATAGGAGAATGTCTAGATTGGACAATCCTCAGAGGAGGCAGGGTGCCCTCCCTACAGATTTCCAGTAGAGGTTTCTCTCTCTCTCTCACTCTCTCTCACTGTCTCTTTAAATTTATATTTTTTGGGGTTGAGGGGTGTGTTACCACTCTTTTAGTAGGGGTACTCCATAAATTTTTGGCCACGCCATATAAGTCCAAAGGATGTGCCTTATAGCCTTGTAAAGCCATGTGGGTGTGTGTTATCTTGTGACAATGACTCTTAGATCCCTGTTGGTGTGGACGACCAACACTGCTTCCAGTATTATTTTTTTCATGATATGTCTGCCTCTGTGGCATTGCTGATCTCCCCATGGTGGGTGGTAACTCCCTACCTTGATGGGTATTCTTATACCTTGGGATGGTGTGCGAGTATCATGGAGTAGGAATTACTAAGATTCATGGTTTAAGGGCGAACTTGCATTAATAAATCCCTGTAAGGGTGATCACCACATTATCCCTTCTAATCCCGGTGCACCCCCGCACCCCACATGTGCCATGTGTCTTATGTATTTTGCACTCTATTTTGATGTTGGCTTTGCATCCTAATAGTCTCATAGTTCCCAATGCATTTGTGTCTCCCGAGGCATCATGTTAGATGTTTTGAGGCAAAGAAGTGTTGGAAATCCAATTGCAAGCATGAATTTTTGGTCATGATAATTAATTGTGAAGATTCTTTGTTATTCATCAAGCAATTATCAATTTAACAAGATAAATAAAGATCACAGTGCACAAGATAAAAAAGACACTAGAAGTTAGGCCAGAGGCCAGGGAAAACCCCACAAGTGGAAAACCCATCAATCCTTTCCTTATAGAATCCTTCATCAACAAGAGAAATCCAAGTCAAACTAACCAATGATCCAAGTGCCAAGTCATCCCTCCAATTGTTCACAACACTATTCACAAGAAACCACTTGTTTGTCCTCAAATCAGCTTCAGTCCATAAGTTGCTCGCATATAGAAGGATAAGTACTACAGGGAGCTCGCATCACCACAGAGAAAGGTGTCACAAGGAGCTCACATTCTTTAGAGATATAGTGCCACAGAGAGCTCTCATATTTCAGAGATAGATTGCCACAGAGTATTCACATACTTCAGAGATAGTTTTCCACAGATAACTCACATTCCATAGGTTAGTTCCTCAAAGATCTGAATTTCTTTTTCCATAGAGGAGCACTGAGTTGCTTTCCAAATGATGGAGAATAGATGCCAATATATAGTTGTTTCCATATTCGAAAAGGTGTCTCTAAGAGTAGAGCCGACTTGTTCCTTGGAGGGCCGACTTGGCAACATGGATGGACAAATGACATTGTCAAAAATTCAATTTTACTTCTTTTCGAAGGGTCACGAAGAACATGCCCTTTTACATTTTATTTTGACCAAAAATAAAGCATGAAGAAAATGCTAGAAAATAATAAATTTTTTCTTCTTTTGTTTTTATATAAAATTGATACAATGACAATTATGAAGACTAATCCTAGTTACAACTCCAACACTCCCTCTTAACTAGGGAGGTATTCATAATGAATCATCGAGATATTCTCAAGTTGAAGACTTTTATAAGAAAGAATCTAGATTGATAAGCATCATTGATGATAACATCATCATAACCAACATTGTCAAATTATCAAGGCCTTGACAAGTAAGCTCTATCTCTCCACTAGATTAGAGCACAATGTTGGGAGGCGTTCAATGGGACACCATATTGCCTCTCTGAGGCACATACTCCACCTAGGTTCAGCAGAGTATGTCCTCCACAGGACCATTTCCTAGAAGGAAATGTCAATCCAACGAACCATTCTTTAAACAAGTCCATGTACTTGACTTAGGGTGTTAATCCTAATCGGCCACAGTACATGATTCAAGGATGCTTGTCCAAGATGCTTATCCAATCCACAATTCTCCTTATCCATGTCCATATACTTGACTTATGATTGTTCCTCCTGGTCATAGTACATGCATAAGGAGAACTAGGTGTCCAACCTCACTCCCTCTCAACCTGGGAGGAGAAATCCACAAGCCCAAGCTTGTCTCGGAAGTACTCATACTTCCCTTACATCAACTACTTGTTCAATCGTGGAGATTCATTTGTAGCTTCTTGTTTCTTGTTACCGCTCAAACTAGTAGGGGTCCTAGGAGGGGATCCTAAAAGGGAAACTGCTAGGTCCAGGGCAACAATGGAGCGATAGCCCACTGTCACCTCAACTAAGGATCCTTGCACTTTACAGACTTTCACTGATAGGAGGAGACTCGGTATAAAGGGAATCACTAGATAAATGAGTCAATGAAAGGATAAGGAGTGATTCCTAAGGCCTATTCACAAGGGAGACTCAATTGTATGGTTTTCTTGCTTGAGAAGCAAGGTCTAAGGCTCTCTAGGGAGGGCCAAGGGGGTTTCAAGGGCTAGGGTTTGAGGATGAGGCTTGTAAAGGAGATCCCTATTCCTAGAAATCCTTGTGGAAACTTAGTTTTCAAGCAGTCTTAGTGAAATTAGCTTCAATAAGTTGTGGGACCACACTGGACCAAGTGGACCCAAAATTAAGTTAAGGGAATGGAATTGATCAACCAAGGGTGTGCTTGATCTCATTGAGGGGGAGAAGGGGATCAAAGGGGGAATTATCGGTAAATTTGATGCAACGATCCCAATGAGGTTACTAGCCAAGGGAAACCAAAGGCAAGAATCTATCTCGGAGCTAGGGCTTGAAATATCTCAAGATCCCACTATCGAAAGTGCTTCAAATTTGGAGGGCCTCTAGAAGACACAACAACATAGTAGTGGGCAAGAGGTCAAACTTTTTTGATGGATGAATCATGAGAAAATTGATGCCCTAGGTCACCTATGGAGGCTAGGCCTAGAAAGAAAGGGAGAGAGGTGAGGAAAAATATTCTTTTGAGTGATCACCTATGGAGTATTAGTGCCTTGTCCTTTGGGATAGATGGAGTCAAGGATATTTTGACATTTGGAATGAATTCACTTAGTCAAGGAGGCCTTAGAAACAACTTTGCATGGCATTAGGGCATGAGAATAACTGCTTCAAGGTATTTATACTTCGATTTGCAATATTTGATGACTTATCAAGATAAAATTTTGATACAAAATATCTCTAGGAATATTCACTCATTCATACATGGCCCATGACATGATGCAACGCTATAAAAGATCAAATTTCCACAATTTTGCATTAGAAAAGCATTAAATTTCAGCCTAGTATAGCGAAAATCCCAACAACATGCATGTGACAAGAGAAAATAACAAGTATAACATTTAAAGAGTACTTACATGTAAGAAAGAGTATATCCAATCATCAACATATGCCAATAATGAAGCTCCAATACAAAATGAAAGAGATCCAAACATCAAAATTCATCCATTCATCTAAACTCGTCCTCCAAGAAGCATAGCGAAAATCTCACAAGAGAAGATAACTCAATCCTAGTGATCATGATCAAAATGGATCATCTCACTTCTATTTATACACTCTCTAATGTATTCGATTTAGCTAAAATAGCCTAATTGAGCCCCTAAAATAAAATAATGTGCATAATAACAATAATTTTGGTGAAAATCCCACCAAATAGCTCAATAATACATGAATAAGCCTCTCAAGAGGGCCAAATGATCAATAAAGTGATTCTTTGGGCCTTCGAGGAGGCCTAATGAAGTCCAAGGGGTGCCACGATGTAGAAATTGAGTCCCAACATAGTGGACAAGGGGTTGACCGCTTGTTTTCCAAGCAAGAACTTGTGGTGCTCTCAAGTGGGTGTAGGGGCACAAGGACATCCTTATGGGTCTCCAAATGGATCGAAAATGCCTGTAGACCATCTATAAGGGCTAGGATGGTGATGTAAGCCCTCCCTTCGCAGTGGGAGACTAGACCCTGGTGTGAAAATTCGATGACCCGAATCCTATTGCAACAACTGGAAATAATTCTCCTAAATGTTAAATTAATTCTTAACAATTTATTTACTGTGTGCTACAAAAAATACTGAATCAATCACACTACCATCTACACAAATAAACTGCAGAAGAAATACTAACACACACACATAAAATAACACAGTTATTTTTGGACCAATGTCTTTGGAAACACCCAACTCGGGAAAGCTGGTGCAGCAGCTGAGGGTTTTATTATTATGCAGCAGTGAAATAATATGAGTACAACTGGATGCCGAAACTGGAAATCCTACAGAGAAATATTGGCAAGAACATCTAGTGAGGAGAAATTCCTCACTCCAAAGGCAAATGCCGGCACTGACCTCAACTCAAATTGAGTTGTCCAAACTACCTATGCGTAGTCACTGCATCACCCTAGCGCAGTTGCTGCTGCTCTCAGCTTGGAACAACTTCTCCTCAAGACGGTTGACCAACTGCTATCTAGGAAAACGTCTCTCCCGGCCTCTGGAACCTTTGCCCATCTTTGGGCACTGAAATCCTGCTTCTCCCCAGCAATTCGACTTTGCCTCTAGAGGCTACCGCGCTGCTCTTCATCAACCTCTCTGTGGCTGCTCTGCATCTCTGCAAATGCACTCACCGGATCAGGAAATATTCCTCCAGCTTCACTGTCCCTGCCCCTCTCACTGCTTCAATTTCTCTGGCTCTCTTTCCGGCAACTAAATGCTGCTACTCAGGAAATCAAACTGCACAATTAATTTCTCCAAGTCGCATTGACTTCTTCTTATAATCCTCTGTTGAGACTTCAACGACCAAGATTAGATCTTAATCGATGGCCAGGATTAACTTAAAGTCGATCCGTGTGATTTTCTAGAACATTCACACCATAAATTAATTAATTCTGATTAATTAGCCATATTCCCTAAGTTTAGACTTAGGAAATATTTAATAAATGACTAATAGTCTAATTAAGTCATTTCTAGGTGGAATTTCTAGAAACGATTTCTGGGTTTTGGAGATCTCATGTATTCTAGAGTCTCCACAAATTTCAAAGCTAGAACACATCCGATTCTACAAAAAATAACACTCCCTCTTAGCGACAAATGTGTTCTAGTGTTGCTGCCTCCTGTAGTAACACCCTGTCTCTGCATCATCTCCTATTACGTTGCTGATGTCTGGCTGCTGCTGCCCACCAATCACTGTGCAGCTTGATATGTGTTGCATCTGTTGCTGCCTCCCGTAGTAACACCCTGTCTCTGCATCATCTCCTGTTACATTGTTGATGTCTGGCTGCTGACTCTGCTAAACTGCTACTGACTCTGCTAAACTACTGCCAACACTGCATCTGCACTGCAACTCCCTCTCCATCTACTACTGCTGCAACTGCAACATTTGCAACTGAAAAGCATCCTAAATATTAAATAAACTGTGATCATTATGATGCATTTGTCATCTGAGTCTCTGACTGCTGCTAGTATCTGCACTATCACTGAGGCATCTGCGTTGTTGTTGACTCTGAACTGTGCCATCTGCACTGCGCTCCCCAACATCTGACTGCAACTAGACTCTGCATCTATCACTCTGGCATCTGACTGCATCTACTATCACTGATCCATCCTTCTACTGAAATATTGTGGACCCCTGTAGCAAGGTACTGATTCAAGAGGTGGATCTCCTCAAGTATCTTGCCCATCTGTAGCACTCTGACGCTACAACACCAAGTCACTCCATTTTACTCTTGAGGGTATGTTAGCAAACACGGCGAAGTCTTCCTCCAGCCTAGAGGAAATCGTATCGATCTCTGCTGATGCTTCCTGTTGGTCCTACGTCTCCTCCTTGTCCTTCTTCCTAAGAGAACATTGGGTGTTGTAGTGACTAAGCTCACCACATCTGAAGCACTTGACCTTTGACAGGTCCTTCTTCTTCTTTTGTTGCTCCTCCTGTCCCTGACTAGGACCCTTTGATGCGAGGGCCACATTTTCCTCCTCCTTCACTTGCTTCGGCCCATTGCTGCTACCACTAATGGAGCTCTTCAATAGAGATCGTCTCAACTCCTCCTGCTGCAAATCAGCCCACATCCTGTCCCAACTTGGCAAGGTATCTCTGCCCAAAATATTTTGAGCAAACACCTGCCACTCCTTGGAGACACTATTTAGTGCCAATCACACTAGCTCTATGGGTTGAGGCGCTGCCCCAACAACTGACAACTAGTCTCGGACCTCATGAATCCTGGTGAGGAAGGGGTCTATGCTTTCCCCCTTCTGCATCCGGATGAGCCTCAACTTTTCTTCCAAGTACATCTTCCACTGCTCGGAAGTGTCGTGGTATAGCGTGGTGAGAGTCTCCCACATTTCTCTGGTAGTCCCTTTGCCAGCTATGTGTGAAACGATGTGATCCTGAACATCATAGAGGATTAGCTCTTCGCCCACACCATCTCCTTTCTGTACTCCTTCAGCTGATCTGCATCTGTGGGGATAACTACCACTGCATCAATATATTTCTTCAGGCCATATTCATCTAGAAGGAAGGACATCCTTGCCTTCTAGATGACATAGTTGGAAGCATCATCCAACCTGTCCTGATCTCATAGTCCAATAGTGTCCATCTCAGATGATGTCGAAAATCTCTTCTCCCCTTCTGCTCAGCTCCTGCTAGGCTATTCACACTCCCTTCTGGAGTGAAAAAAAATGCTCACAATGACTGTTGATCTACAAGGGAATTCAAACTTCTTGAGACTAGAAGTTCCCTGAGGAAAATTTTCCCTCTCAGTGTTTGCTCTTCTTCCTCCCGACACTAGTTCTTCTCTAGCAACTGCTACAAAACTGCTGCGTCCAGCTAGAGATCTGCTCTGTGAAAAATACTTGTTGCTCCCTTTGCCTCTGTAAATCCTCAATCTAGAGAGATCAAATTTTTCTGTCCCTCTCTCAGAAAATCGATTTCTCCTCAAGAATTCGACCTCTTGGGCAAGGTGACTGCGCTGCCTCTGGGGTTTCGACCTGCTGCCCCTCAATGAACAATGAAACTCCCTCTTCCTTCGCCACTGAGCTCTCCGACTGATCATCTGCTCTCTGATACCATGTGAAAATTCGATGACTTGAATCCTGTTGCAGCAACTAGAAATAATTCTCCTAATTTTGAAATCTTAGCAATCTATTTACTGTGTGCTACAACAGATATTGAATCAATCACACTGAAACCTACACAAATTGTTGATTTGTGGTAGCATAAGATGTGCTCTAACCATGAAAATTGGTGGAGAGGCTAAAGCACACGAGATCTCCAAGACCCAGAAATGGTTTGGACAGATTGTACCCGGTTTTGGAGATATTAAAATAATTAATATTTTTAATGGAGTTCCTAAGTCTAAACTTAGGAAAAATAAAATATTAATGGGTATTAATATAAAACTGGGTTAGAATGTTCCAAAAGTCATGGATCAAGCCAAATCTAATCTTAGCCATTGATTTTTTGATTCAATCTCAGCTGTTGAAGGACAAATGAGAAAAGTATAAGAGGAGGCTTGAGGGTCAGTTGGAAGACACACTAGAGTGATCAGTCATTCATTTTGCTAGAGCAGGGTTGCTAAGAAAAGTTGAATCAGTGATCAGCAACGAGGGGCAGTGAGTACTGGGCAGAGAGGCAGAGACAGTGCTAAGAGACCAACACAGAAGCAAAGAGCGAGAGGCAGCATCCAGTTCAGGCCACGTAGAGCCCAACAAAGCCCAGAGGGACTGCATCATCCACGCAGAGACTACAGGAGTGACGCAGAGTGTCCTAGAGGCTGCGCAGTGCCTCAGAGGACTGACGGAGGGCAGCAGGAGGCTGACGCAGAGGCCATAAGGGCCAACGCAGAGCTTCAGAGACACTGGAGAGGGTTTCGTGGGACAGGTTTTCTGAATACCTGCTTCCGAATAGAGAGGTATTGCTAGCGTGTATTTTTCTCTGTCGGGTGAGCCGGTTAGGCACCCAGTTATACTCAAGGAAATATTGCATAATAATAAACCCTCAGAGTAGTTGCACCGGTTTTCCCGCATTGGGTTTTTCTGGGGATATTTGTCCAAAAATAATGGTGTGACTTGTGTGTTTGTTTTCTTTCAGCTGATGATTTGTAGATGTTGTGACTATATTGTGTTTATTTCGGTATTTAAATGTTTTAAATAACTTGTTCAGAATTTACAAGTAGAAGAAATAAACCAGTAGAATACAGATTAATTTTCTAATGAATAGACTTAGAAAATTCAACATGGTATCGGAGCGTGGTTGCAGATCACAGGAACGCTGAAGGCATCAGCTGAGTAGAGCATTTGTAGCAGATTCGACTATCTCGAGTGACAGAGATGGTCCTTGCAGAAAGCGACAGAGGAAGGGTTGACACAAAGGCACTGCGTCATTAGTCCGGGCCTGAGAGAGGCCAGTGCAAAGGCTAAGGAGGACAGAAACAGGCTCACGCAGAGGCCAGGAGGGCTTATGCAGTTGGCTGAGGGAGTTGTTTTACCGGTACCAGGATTGCACAGAGCCAAGAGGCTCAATCCTTTAGTTGTTGGGGTGAAGGTAGCTGTTGGCAGTTTGCAGGAGCAAGGCTAGTGGGGTGTTGTGGTCAGAACAGTACCTAACAGAGCAAAACCAAGGTAGAGCGAGTTGTTGCCAAGGCCGATTTGTAGCCAAGGAATCTGGATCATTGTTGTAGTTGCACAGACGATCGAAGAGGGGTAACATGACAGTTGGCAGAAGGATTTCTAGGAAGGAAATCGGGACTCAGAGGGAGTCCAGAAGAGAACTTCCAGACGGGAAGTAGAGAGACTCAGCAGAACTCGAACCAAGAACTTCCAGGTGGGAAGTAAAGAGACTCGAGGAGTCGACAAAGAAGAGCAGAGAGATGGTCGTGAATGGGCTGATGGATCAGGATAGGTTGGACAAAGCGTCCAACTTTGTGGTCTGGAAGGTTAGGATCTTGTCCATTCTAGACAGACATCTCATCAAGGGCTTTTCCTTTAAGAGTAATGGCTATCCCAGTTGACCCGATAGCTAATGAAAGGTACGAGGAGGCAATGGCCAAGGGAAAATGCATCATCCTTGATGGGGTCAAGGATCATGTGGTCCAACATATTGCTGAGAAGGAGACGGCAAAGGAAATGTGGGATACCTTGAAGACGTTGTACCGGCATACTTCCGTGCAGAGGAAGATGCTACTTGAGAATCAGCTATGGTCATACCAGATGCAGAAGGGGGAGTAGATAGATCACTTCCTCGGTTGGTTGAAGGAGATCCAGGACCAACTGACTTCCATAGGAGCCATGCTAGATCAGGAGATGATGGTGAGGACCGTAGTTAACACAGTCTTCGAGGAGTGGGAGACATTTGTCCAGAGCATACTAGGCAGGGCGAGTCTTCCAGATTGGGAAGAACTGTGGGCGACTCTTCCCCAAGAGGAGATCGGACGGCTGGGCAAGATAAGAAGTAGTAGTAAAGGAGTCTGGATCAAGAAGGAAGAGGAAGAGGATGCGGCTCTGGCATCTGCGGGAAAGCAGGAGAAGAGGAAGAAGGACCTCTCCAAGGTCAAGTGCTTCCACTATGGGGAACTGGGTCACTATGCGAACGAGTGTCCGAGGAAGAAGAACAAGGGAGAGGCTTCCGACTCTAAGGTAGTGCCATCGAAGGTGGAGAAAGAAGTCAAGGAGGATGACAATTGTGCCATGAGTGCTCATGTACCTCTAGAGAAGAGGTTGGGAGACATCGAGCTGTAGTCAGAAAGACTACAGGCGATGAGGGCGGTATCCTTGAGGTACCCAACCTCTTGGATTATACCTCGCTACAGGAGCCTCGAAGAGTGAGTAGCAGGACTGGCAGATGTCGGTAGAGACGGATGTGGATGAAGCGACGGAGAGTGTTACAGTGCAAGAGTCTCCGGGCAGAGCGAGGCTAGCAGGCTGCAATAATGCGAGAGGCATGGGAGTGTTGCACCAGTGCAGGATGGCATAGAGAGGTGTGCAACGGTGCAGGGAGTTGTTGCAGCAGCACAGAGGTCAGTAGAGGGAGCAATTGTTAGCGGCAGAGGGAGCTTCAACATCGGGAGCCTCTGCGTCAGCTATGCTGGCCTCTCTGGAGCTCTGCGTAGCACTTAGCTGCCTATGCGTGGCCCTGCGTGAGCACTGGCTGCTCCTGTGTCACTCTATCTGGCTGCTCTGCTGCTCTCCCGAGTCCCGACACTATCTCTGCCTCTCTATCTCTCTATACTCAATGCCCCTTAGCTGCTCTCCGATCACTGATTCCATCTCTCTTAGCAAACCTTTCTCTAGAGAATAGAATGACTGATCACTCTGGTGTCCTCCTCCAAGTGACCGTCAAGCCTCCTCTTATACTTTTCCTGTTGACATCTCAATGGCCGAGATTAAGTTCGTAATCAATGGCTAAGATTAGATTTGGCTTGATCCATGTCATTTGGACCATTCTAACAAAGATTCATATTAATACCCATTAATATTTTATTTTCCCTAAATTTAGACTTAGGGACTCCATTAAAAATATTAATTATTTTAATATTTCCTGATCTGTTTAGAGTTTGCCCAAACCCTTTCTAGGTATTGGAGATCTCATGTGAACTAACCTCTCCACCAAATTTCGTGGCTAGAGCACATTTGATGCTACCCCAAATCAACACTCCCTCTTAGCGAGGACTGTGCTCTAGCAATACTCCTCACTGAGTATTACTCTGATCATCCGGCATCGGTACCTGTGCTGATGCTAGGCCTTCCTGCCCAACATCCTCTGCACTGTTGCATCTTGTACTGCTGCCCATGGTTCTGCCACTGCCACTATTGCATCTGTAAGACAGCTCCCTCAACATCCGTGTTGCTGCTGGTCCTTTCTCCTAGCACTGCATCTGCAATGCACCTCCTCTCATCATGCTGCATCGTGTTGCCCACTACTGCACTATGTTGATTTGGGGTAGCATCGAATGTGCTCTAGCCATGAAATTTGGTGGAGAGGTTGGGGTACATTTGATCTACAATACCCAGAAAGGGTTTGGGCAAATTCTAAACAGATCAGGAGATATTAAAATAATTAATATTTTAATGGAGTCCCTAAGTCTAAACTTAGAGAAAATAAAATATTAATGTGTATTAATATGAATCTGTGTTAGAGTGGTCCAAAAGACATGGATCAAGCCAGATCTAATCTTAGTCGTTGATTAGGGACTTAATCTCGGTCGTTGATATGTCAACAGGAAAAGTATAAGAGGAGGCTTGAGGGTCACTTGGAGAATACACCAGAGTGATTAGTCATTCTATTCTCTAGAGCGGGGTTTGCTAAGAGAGATAGAATCAGTGATCGGGAGAGCAGCTGAGGGGCATTGAGTACAGAGAAACAGAGAAGGCAGAGATTGTGCCAGGAGAGTAGCGCAACAGCTAAGGAGAGTGACGGAGAGACAGCAAGGGCTCACGCAGGGCCACGCAGAGGCAACCAAGTGTTGCGAAGAGCACCAGAGAGGCCAGCGTGTCTGACGCAGAGGCCCAAAAAGCTGATGCAAGGCCTCTTGGGGCTGATGCAGGCCAAGGAAGGCTGACACAGGGCTAGTGTGAGACAGCGAGGGGCTGACGCAGTCCAGATTGGGCAGACGCTGGGGTTGCAGAGCAGTTTTGTGCTGAAGAGCTACTGAAAGGATTTTCTGGGGTTTCAACCAGGAGATTTCTCTCAAACTGTGAGGTATAGCTGCTAAGGAAATTCTCTGTTGTGCAGGCCAGTTTTGGCATCTAGATTGTACTATGATATTGCTTAATAATAAAACCCTCATATAGCTGCACCGATCTTCCTGCATTGGGTTTTTTCGGGGACATTGGTCCAAAAATAATGGTGTCATGTGGTGTGTTTGTTCTTGTTTCTTTTAGTTGTTGATCTGTAATATGTTGAGCATGCACTTGTGTTTATTTTCAGTATTTACTTTGTAAATAACCTGTTAAAGGAAAAATAACAAGTAGGTAGGAATAAATCAGAAAATGTGCATGAAGGGTTTTTAACTAAGTAAACTTAGAAAATTCAACATGGTATCAGAGTGTGATTGCAGATCACAGGAGGACTAAAAGACATCAGCCGAGCGGAGCAATAGCAGCAAAAAACAACTGTCCCGAGGTGACAAAAGTTGTTTCTAGCAGGGCAGAAGCTAAGGAAGTGTGACGCAGAGCCAGCCAGAGCCACGCAGAAGAAGTCGGGAACTGCTCAGAGCCTCAGAGAGGCCAGCGTTGCTGACGCAGAGGTCCAGAGGGCTGAAGCAAGGCATCCCAGGGCTGACGCAGACCCATCCGGGGTGACCCAGAGCTAGCGTGAGGTAGAGAGGGGCTGATGCAGTTCACAGAGAGGCAGTTGCTGGGGTCTAGAAGGTTGCATGAATATTTCAGAGTGGAGTTGGTGAGGTACTATAGTTAGAACAGTACCTAACAGAGCAGGGCCAAAGGAGTTTTTACTGAGGGTTTCTAGCCGAGGAAGCTAGATTAGAAGTGCAGTTGCACAAGTTGATCAGAGTAGGGGGCATCTCGACAAGTTGCAGAAGAATTTCCAGGAGGGAGTCCAGAAGAGAACTTCCAGACAGGAAGTAGAGACCCAGAGGAGTCGAATAGAGAACTTCCAGGAGGGAAATAGAGGAGCATCATGGCACTACACGGGGTAAGAGACCAGGATAGACTGGATGGAGCATCAAACTTCGTGGTCTGGAAGGCCAAAATCTTATCAGTGCTTGACAGGAATCGTGTCAAAAACTTCTCCTTGAAGGTAATAGCTGTCCCAGTCGACCCCAATGATAATGATAGGTACGAAGAGGCAATGGCAAGGGCCAAGTGCATCATCCTTGACGGGGTCAAGGACCATGTAGTTCCACACATTGCCAAGAAGGAAACGGCATATGAGATGTGGGAGGCCCTCAAGAAATTGTACCAGCATACTTCTGTGCAGAGAAGAATGCTACTTGAGAATCAGTTGAGGGCGTACCAGATGAAGAAGGGAGAACCGATTGACACCTTCCTCGGAGGACTGAATGAGATCCAAGATCAGTTGACTGCTATAGAGGCGACACCGGATCAGGAGCTGATGGTGAGGAAAACCCTGAATGTTGTCTCAGAAGAATGGGAAGCATTTGTCTAGAGTATACTGGGCAAAGGGACACTTCCACCTTGGGACGAGATGTGGGCAGCTCTTCGCCAGGAAGAGATTAGACGGCAGTCAAAGACGGGTAGCAACAGCAAGGGGATCAAAGTCAAGCAGGAGGAGGAAGATGTGGCCCTAGCATCTTGAGGGAAAGCAGGAGAAGCGGAAGAAGAAAGATCTCTCCAAGATCAAGTGCTTCCACTGTGGGGAGATGGGTCATTATGCGACCCAGTGTCCAAGGAAGAAGAGTAAGGGAGAGTCTTCCGAGACTAAGGCAGCACCAGCACTGGCAGAGAAGGAAGTTTTGACAGACAGTGACTGTGTCATGAGTGAAAACGCACCACTTGAGCGGAAGTGGGGAGACATCGAGCTGTAGTCAGGCGAACTACAGGTGATGAGGGGCAGGATCCTTGAGGTACCCAGCCTCTTGGATTAGACCTTGCTACGGGAGATCGGACGAGGAGTAGCAGGACTGGCTAGGTGGGTAGAGACGAATGTGGATGGAGTGGAAGAGAGAGCTACAATGCAGGAGTCCTGAGACAGCGTGAGGCTGGTAGGCTGCAACAGTGCGAGAGGCACAAGAGTGTTGCACTAGTGCAGGATAGCACGAGAGGTGTGCAACAGTGTGAGATGCAGGGAGTTGTTGCAGTAGAGCAGAGGTCAGAGAGAAAGCACTTGTCAGCGATAGAGGGAGCTTTAGCATCAGTGGGTGTCTCTAGCCCAACAGGTCGGTCAGTTGGGAGATCAGTTACTTAATTATTAATAACTGAGTTGCAGTGCAATAGTAGGCAGCACGATGCAACATGATGAGAGGAGGTGCAGTGCTGGGAGAAAGGACTAGCAACAACACGGATGCAGAGGGAGCTACCGTACAGATGCAGCAATGGCAGTGGTAGAACCATGGGCAGCAGTACAGGAAGCAGCAGTGCAGAGGATGTTGGGCAGGAAGGCCTAGCATCAACATAGGTACCGATGTCGGATGATCATAGTAATACTCAGTGAGGAGTATTGCTAGAGCACAGTCCTCGCTAAGAGGGAGTGTTGATTTGGGGTAGCATCGGATGTGCTCTAGCCATGAAATTTGGTGGAGAGGTTGGTTCACATGATATCTCCAATACCCAGAAAGGGTTTGGGCAAATTCTAAACAGATCAGGAGATATTAAAATAGTTAATATTTTTAATGGAGTCCCTAAGTCTAAACTTAGGGAAAATAAAATATTAATGTGTATTAATATGAATCTGTGTTAGAGTGGTCCAAAAGACATGGATCAAGTCAGATCTAATCTTAGCTGTTGATTAGGGACTTAATCTCGGTCGTTGATATGTCAACAAGAAAAGTATAAGAGGAGGCTTGAGGGTCACTTGGAGAATACACCAGAGTGGTCAGTCATTTTATTCTCTAAAGCGGGGTTTGCTAAGAGAGATAGAATCAGTGATTGGGAGAGCAGCTGAGGGGCATTGAGTACAGAGAAAAAGAGAAGGCAGAGGTTGTGCCGGGAAAGCAGCACAACATCCAAGGAGAGTGACGTAGAGACAACAAGGGCTCACACAGGGCCATGCAGAGGCACCAAGTGTTGCGCAGAGCACCAGAGAGGCCAGTGTGTCTGACACAGAGGCCCAGAAAG